>QKMV01001998.1:0-14296 GCA_003287335.1 Lednia tumana
TAAAAATAATGAATTATAACAAACAACAAAAAAGCTCTCGTGTCGTGTGATAGTAAACTGCATGATAATTTATTACAATAGTCCTATAACCTGTACAATGGAGAGTATGGGTGGTGGATGGGCCCCCTCGCTCCCGCTAGGTGTTGTGTTTAGCGTTCAAACACTCTGCCGCCTGCCTGCTTGCTGCCTGCTTGCTGCCTGCTGCTCGTTGCCTGCTGCTCGCCCGGTCGCAGCTTTATTTATTACCTGCCAAATTAGTACTCCCTTACATTACCAAAAACCATCGATACATGCCAGACAGTGTGTGGTTGTGGCCAACATTCAGGGGCAGAGGGTGGTGTCTAGCGTAGCTGTCGATAATGATTCATTGTTGATTCTTTTCATTTAATACGAGGAAATATGACGCTTAGTTAACATTGCCATAATTCAAGGATGGTGTTCTTTTTTAAATATCCACCTCGTATGCCGGTGTAAATATATAGGTTTTCGTGTGGGATATGAGAGCATCAATTCCTCGAGCTATGAGACGGGATGATTTCAGGACACAGACAGGTAGATACTAGAGAGTAGAGTTGCTAATGGCTTTTTTTTTTAACTTTTTTCAAGTACTTTTCTGATTAAATGCATAGCGAGTACTGGTCCGCATTTGTGGAACTTTCTATGTTTTATACATTTTAATTATTGGTTTTTGGCTGACTCGGAATCGAAATCGAGGTTACTTCACAATAATTACAGCATCGAAAACGTCGACGAAACTAATTTGCTGTGGAAAATAATACGAAGGGACAGTTGTGACTTTTTGAGTCTAGTTACTCTCAGAGTTTATAACAGGTGCTAAACAGAAAACAGTTTGAACACCAGCGGGGCTTTTTTTATTATATACCATCCTTGATCGCAAGCTCAATTTTTTATTACCACATAATGTGTAGGCATTTATGGTGAAACTACTCCGTCAGCTCTAGTCTACCTTAACTATAGAAAATTGATTTTTAACCCGCAAAAGCATGAAAAAACACTCAAAGTGTCAAACTGTCTGAAGTGGGTGGGGTTCTGGTTGTCATAACAAAAAGAAATACAATAGACGCTACCCTTATATCAGCTGGGTTGTTAAAACAAGTGACCATGCCGCCACACCGCGCGGGGGGGGGAGGGGGGCAGGGCACCAAAACACTGATTAGGCATGGCGCCTGAGCGAGCCACATGAAGGGCGCTGCCCATGGGCGCTGCCAACCTGCCAAGCTGGCTATTAATCTAATATATTGCCCAACCGCCCAACTGCCAGCTTAGAAAAACAAAAATCTGGAGAATGAAAAGATGTATTTTTGCATTCAATTTGATGATAATGGGTGGCCTTTTTTCAATCACAGACTACATAGAAGCCGACAGTATTAGGTATAGCAATGTAATGAATAGAACCATATTTTCTATCTTGTCGTGTCTAGCAGATATTATTTATCTTTTAGACGTGCGCTTGTGTTTATAATCTGATATTGGTATTGTTCGATATAATTCCATATCGCGAGTATTGGATGCATTATGTATTGGTAAAATATACATCCGCCGCGATACACCCCCAATCAATTTATCTCCTTAAGATCCTTGCTGTCTTCACCATACAGTAGCGCAAGTTGGCTAAGGGAAGTGGCAAAAACATAACCAGCAAAGATAACAGGCAGTCCATGCCCAGCAGAACTTATTAAGATGGTGCTCCGTCGTGCCTCTACAGCAATGCTCCGCACTCGATCGTTCCGCTGGTCTGTTACGATATATTATACTTGTCATATCTAATGGTTGATCGAGATTCTAACAGGATCGCGAACAGGAGATGATCGTACGATGGGGTTAATTTGGGGAAGATTTTCTGACTAATTAACACCTTTAGTGGACAAGCAGTTTTCCTAATCTGTTTTTTGAAGATGAAGATGCTGGATACGAATTATTAGTGTGTTTTTTTTTGGCTACAGCCCACATTCCAATATGCACATGAGAATTTTCATGCTTTGGAATTGAACACTCTCCTTTCAGTTTCTCGCCAATTTGTCCAACACATATTAAACTGTTTGATAGATCGAGAACCACTCCAATTAAACTTGAACTACCTATTAAAATTAGAGTAAAGTACAGATCTATATCTTTCTTTAAAGGTTTTCATAAATCAGGCTAATGGTGTTGTTACGTTGTAAACACGATAAGCTTGCAATCAGGTTGAATTACAATAAGGCAACTGCATATAGCAATATCTTTAACACGGGGAACAGCTGGCGGCGTAAGCAGATACAGCCGAGAAAATGGCATCATAGAAAAAGCTTAGTGTAAGGTTAGCTTGATAGTATCTAAGTACTTGACAGTTTAGCCTTTCTAATGGAAACTAGATGCCACAACTATCCTCCCTGACTAGAGTTTCTTGAAAACTAGGGTAGATTTAACAGCAAGGAAATATATGTTATAATAATAATACTTGCAGGCGAAGAGAGCAAGAAGATATCACAATTTGACTTCTAACTGTTACTTTTCTATTTGAAAGAAAACTCAGAGCTATCATAGAAAAAAGGACTAAAAGCATGCAGTTTTTCTCGTAAATATAAGTTTCTGTCATTATTTGAACCTGCAAGATAGATGAACATGTTATTATGGAAACGGCAGGCCTAAAATTAAGCGAATAATTTTTAAAATGCATAAAAACATGTGTTTTAACCATTTTTTAACCAATCTGATTAAGTGAAATGCACTTCTAAATAATTCTTTACCTCTTTCCGTTATTTATATACGGAAAGTAGTTGATTATATTTCGCACAATTATGCACTTGCTTTGGTGGTATAACTTTATTGTGGTAGGTGATATATTTATCGTTAGTTTTATTATTATTCATAGAAATAAGCAATGCAATTAAGCTGCTGATTTTAATGGTGTGCAAAATAGAGCCTTGCGTAGCCGTTGGATAATACCTATCCTCCATTCCATTACATAATTACGCGAATTCAGGTTAATGCACGTTGACTAAATGAAAGATTATCATATCTGCTCTAGAACAGCATATACAATCTGCAATGCACATTCAACGTCATACACCCTACTATCTGTTACATTACATGGCATGAAACCATGGAGCAATTTATATTGTCTCATGGCCCGGATCCGCAAAAATCCCAAAATTTACCTCTATTATGTAGGAGCTTTCAGAAACCCCCGCTTTGTCGATCCGAACCCCGGAGGAGAAATTGCATGGCCTAGCGATTTGACCACGAATGAACCGGAAGAACTGAACGACCGGTTATATTAACCTGCAAACAGCCCTCAAAAGTAGTCACAGCATCAGTTCCTCTAGAGTCTAGAAGCTCGACGCTGGGGCCCGATTCTCGAGCTATAACCCATTTTTATTGCCAGGCGTTACGCAATGCTTAAAGCACTAAACAGATGCGCAACAATATGTTATCACTCGAGAATTGGGGTTTTCTGGTTCAGATTCCTGGCCACGCCGTAAGCCCATGCAGCTTCACCTCCAGGCAACAAAGACCCCATGATGAAACTAACTCTGCAATCTGATGGACAATGGAGCTGCAAAAGGGCAAAGGCTATGGATGGGCAACTACAGACTGGTGTAGTAACTAGAATGCCGGAAAAAATGAAAAAAAATGTCTGGACGAATAATGGTGGATAGACTGGCAGTCAATTTCCCCTAGCGACTCATTCCATATTGCTACCAGCGTGTCCGCCATATTTCGTCCAGCAGGTATCATCCAATGACCACACTCTGACTGATCTAGACTCTCTATTAGCGAAACCATCAATCTTGTCCTGGAGAGCTGACCTTGGCGGCTATTTTCCCCGCAATTGAGCTAATATTACAGCTGTCACAGCTTCTTCTACCAGTTCGATTGAGGAAAATGTGGCCATCAAAAGCCAATTTTTGGGTTATATTGATAGACCGACGTATAAAGTGGTACGGCCAGGCGCGGTTTTGGATATTTTAGCGGGGCGGCGAGCTTGCGAAAAATATATTTGTCTTCAGTGGTGTGTGAAGGTTTTTAGGCGCCCTAGTTTCAGATGAATTTCAGAGCTCGCGTACTTCCAGGTTTCCATACAGATAAGGCAATAGTACCAAGAGGGACACAAATTGAGGGTTTGGGGGCAGAGCTAACGAGAACATTCTAGGTTTAAGGTTATTTTTTGTTGCAAAACTACGCGTTTGAGGTAAAATTGGGGCCAGACGATGACGACTTCAATACTACTATTCCATAGAGTTATTTTATTCAATTAAATTGCTTTAGGAACTGCATAAAAAAGATTATTAAAAAAATATGAGATAAACTGATCTCAGAATATCGTAAATGCATTCAAAATTCGATGCTGACCATCTAACAGCAACACATTCTATCAAAAGTATTTTTTCAACGCTTGGCACCAGCCACAGACCTGCAAATCAAACCGGACCCAACGATTTTTTTCTTCGTTTCTGTTAATTTATATTAAATAACACTTTGCTTTCACAATAAGATCATTTTTTTGGAACGCATAATTTCTGGGTGAGCAGCCGTCCGCCCAGCCACCCCGAGAACCGTGCCTGGTTACGGCATTAGTTCCATTTTCTCTTTAAAGGAAGTTAAATAACATTCTTGTTCGATACTCTATCGTGAGACCATTAATTTTTGTCGATAAATTATTGTGAAAATAGTACGCCTGTTTGGTTTCAATTCAATAGAACAAGTTGTTGATCACAGCGTTGACTTGACTAAGTTTAAACTGTCGAGTGACAACTCACAAAAAGCCGACATAGTTTCCGTGAATTGTTCCATCATCAATATCAATGTCTGTTGCAGGCCCATGGACGATGTTTTACTGATAGCATGCAGCTACCTACCTACAGTCACTCGATCATACTGGGGAGGTATAGACTATGGAGGTACAAACAGATGCAAAGACCAATTCGCCCATACAATGGCCATGTTTGAGCTTATAAATCGTGTGTCCGCTAGCAGAAATCCAACCATTGTGTGTATGTGAGTGTGTGTGCTGTTTTAAATATGCATGGATGAAAAACGGTTGTGGAAAAAAGCATGCAAAAATGTGAGCGGTACAGTTTTACAAAACAAGGTGAAAGTAATGTACATACATTTATATTTTTTATCGTGTTTGGCAATTTTCCTTGTAAGCTAGATATAGTTGACTGAGCAGGATTTTTTAAATTTTGGATCGTTTACTGAAGTGACTTATGAACTTATGAAGGTGATATCGTATCCATTGAGTTATCAGCAATAATCTTATCTGCTTATAAACTGCATTCATTCGCTCTACGGTTAAATCAGAGTGCCGCTCTTAGATTGACACACATTATTAAATAATTAAGACTCATGTCTTCTACCTAATTTCAGCATTAGTTTTCAAAAAAACTATTAGTAAATAGGTTTAACTGCTGAGAACTTCTAACAAACGAACTGCCAACGTTTCGCTAACTATACTGAAAGCTTCTTCCGGGCGATTGTCTCCGAATTTGTTAGAAGTTCTCAGCAGTTAAACCCATTTACTATCAGTTTTTTTGAAAATTTACTCACATTCTTTTCTCGAGCGAATGAGCGAGAAGTCTACACCCGCAATTGAACATACGGAACTATACGTTTTTTTTTCTGTTGGTGTTCGCTCTCCAGCGCAAACGGAAAGTTTAACAGACTTGAAAATTTTGCAACCTTTTCAGTCTGTTCCAGAATATAACTGTGTAGTTTTTGTGGAAAGTTGGTTCGGTGGTTTCTATAATACAAAAATTAATACATTTTTAAAAGTCCCTCAAGATTAAAATGAGAAATGTCAAAGAATATAAATTGTTGACCGATTGTTAATTGTTGTTGTGACCGACACCATGCCCAACGCCACAGGGTGACAGGTGGATTGCGTCGTTAAACACCAAATATGATCAGAAACTATTACCTCGTTAAAACAAAACAAGGGATGAATTAAAGGAGATAAATTAGGCTGTAGCTTCAAGTGCTGAGAATCACTCAGTTAAAATGAAATTCGATCAATCGATAGTCATGTCGAAAATGAAAGAATCACAGGAATGAGAGAGTACATAATATTTCAGTCGATGCGAGCTTACGCAACGCAAAACACAAGTGCATAGCATTTTTCTAGTATTTACCACACGATACTGATATTCACATTAGTTTTGAATGTACTCTCATTTCCTTCCTCACTTTTAGTGGTAGTTTCGTGTTCTTCCGGTACGGGAAAAATGTCTCAGTGCGCATTTCATCTATTACAACTGAAGTTTTATTTTTTTGTAAATTGTGCCATAAATGCTCCAAGATCGTGAAAAAGCTTTCAGTTATGGTTCTGGGTGATAAATATTTTATTTTAACAGGAGACCGTTAACTAAAAACTCTTTTACTACTTCCAAATTAATTTCGGTGAAGTTTTAAATAAAATTCTCAACCCATTTCAAAGCTCTAACGAATCATGAAGGCAGAGCAATAGTTTCAAATAAAATTCGGGTCCAAATTCAAAGCTTAAACGAATCCCGAAAGCAGAGCAACCAATTTTGTGCGGCTCATTTCTAAAGCCGCTCTACCCTACGTTTATTCAAGATTTAATATTTAATTATGTAGCCTAATTTATCCACGGTCTTTAACATTATCAGTGCGTACCGGTAGTTGGGAGCAATTTGCTGTGCTCAAGTGAAATATAAAGAAAGGTAAGCAAGCTGCTAAGCACAAGAAGGACATAGAAAAATTCTAAACAAGTTTTTTTTTCAAAATGAGCTCCCTGAAGGCTGCTATAGCTGCAGTCACAAGCAAGCACAGATTCAAAGCTAATATATTTCTGTCCAGACAAGACAAAGCTAGCGGTCATACGTACGTTCAATTGACGGCCAGAAGAGCACCAAAACAAAAACGGCGCTGAAAACCCATAGAAATCGGAATGCTGTAGGTCTGAGCGATTGCCCATGACAAATCCCAGAGGACGTATACACAGAAACAAAAACTATACGCTGACGTTAAAATGTGCTGAATGAAGGAAAGCTGAATCCATGTTCCCGAAAAATCAATGAGTGCCATCCAAATGGTATTAAAACAATATAATGGTAATTCATCATTTTCATTAACACTAAATCCAGACAGAATCCCTTTCACACCCCACAGTCGTACCTATATGGGTTCAGCCACCATTAATTTATTGTCAGATGCAATTACTGGTGTTGCATGGGAAGTGTTGTTTTTATGTTACCCAAAGTTGCAGCAAGTAACGAAGCGTTACCAAAAACAGACATAGACACTTGATTTTGCACGTATCGTTACTTTAATTGCTTGGGTGCTTTATATAATGGGTATGTGCTCCATAAACTGGATCAAGTCCTAGTGAATTGCGGGGAAAAAACAAGCTAGTTCGTAGCTATACGATACTATATTGTACGATAATACAGGTTTAGTGTAGTGACAAATAAAACGTACATTGATGACTGGTGGTAGAGAAAAAGTGAAGTGTCGTCTGCCTACCTGACGATCCCGATGTAACTTTCTGTGCTGGCACAGCGTTCGGACATGGCAAATGTAGCCCAATCAATTTCAAACTAATGATAATAATTGGTCTTGTTATAAGCTAGCTCCATGTTTTATTGAAAGCACTAATTGCCATTAGCTTTATTGTCTGCTTAATCTACTAACAGGTAGCATTTCAAACTACCACGACCACTGTCAACATTTGGCGACGTGTTTTAAAGTCAGCCATGTTACTGCTTTAAGACAAACATTATAACAAAAAAAAGATAGAGGATGGAATTCAATCATTAAACTAAATGAGTGACAAGCAACGGCAAATAGATCAAGATGGAAGATTTAGAATGAGTGTTAATGTGGCACATATTTTGTGTAAATTTTAATGGATTTTCGAAGTATTTCGGATATTACATATAGGCGTGGCCTTTTACTTGCTAACTGTCGCTAAAGATGTATTGATAATCAAATCAAAAACTTCCTTCGTAAGTAAGCAGTGTGAAGCGAGGTCGTAATTAATGTATTCACATACGTTTTCAGAAGCTATTGTTGGTTGTTTTCTATTCCGATCACCTACGCACATTGACTGGATGGTCCCGACAAAAGAAGTGATGAATTTAGCAGTCACCTCACACAAACACATACACACACACACTACGTAAATCCTTTTCCTACAGGTAGTACGTACACAGTACTTTATTAGCTAATAAAAGAGAATTAGCAAATTCCATTAAAGTAACTCCCGAAATAGAAGCGAGTTACGCCAAATGAACAATACTCTCTTGGAATGTGTTGGATTTTAGCTGAATTCTAGTACCTACTTGCGAGCACTCGATAACTAGCCACGGCTGTAAAAATTTATTTTTAAACACCACACAGAACTGCTTCAATTTCAAAAAGGTTACTAATTGCGAGCATGCGTCGAGACTGCAAGTGTAACTTTAGGCGCCCTATTCCATAGTGTATCTTACTCTAATATGTACCTTGCAAAGTTATATTTTCACTTAAGTATTAGTTAATACTTCTATGACTGATATTTGGTGTCAAATCTAATTTATGGCAATCAAAGCTTACATTACATTGTGTGGATAATCCTGAATGCTTCAACCTAGTTACAAGGATGATGCCGCAATGTAAACTAACCAATCTTATTACACTTTCACTTGCATTGTGCCAATAGTCAATCAATATGTGTGCAAGCACAGATGAGTTGACCACGATTACTATTAAATCCAACCTTAAATCAGAAACACATAAATTCAAAACAATGATTTTTTGTTAAATCGTACAGCGCAATGTTAAAATTTAAATATTTTGTTTAACACGTTATAATTCAGAGTGTGGTTTTAGTCAACACATGGCAAGCTGGCATGTATTCGTAAAACCGCACCATTACTGCAAATTACCTACTACAGGTCACTAGTTACAAACTCTTTTGAGTTGTGGCTTGTGCAGAGTTGACCCCTGAGGGCTGGCATTTTCTGTTCGAAGTTCGTTTCGTAGGTGAATCAAGACCACCCAAACCGGACCTCGCAATGATGAGTCTAACTAACCAAGAGGCACCACTGCCAGTTAGCGCGTCGCAGTCTCTGTGGTTCATCTGAAGGCTGTACGTGTGTATGTGTGCTGCCTGTGCTGGCTAAAACTCCAGCCTAGCCGCACTGCATTCGCTGACGTGCCAACTTAAACGCACGTCACGTTGTCTATAGTAAAGATCCGACAAACACGACTCCCAATGGTGAGCAGCTACGCTACGGAAGTTCTACGACATCCAGTTTAGCACTAGAGCACTACAGCAATACAGCAATTCAGCAATATTGCAATACAGCACCGCACTAAAAATAATCTCGGCTGTTTGGTACCTGCTCGAGGCATTAAAACGAGCGAGCCATATCAAATGGAGTTATTCCGAAGTTGGTTACAGTCTTGCGGAAAACCTTAGATTTTTTAGATATACCGGTACACGGGTTGACCATTACACGGACGTGGTTTCAGATCTGTACTATAGGCCGTAGCGTTTAAATGCGCCCCGTCAAAATATTCATACTACATTTATTTCCAAGGACTACCACGTTCCGCAGCAAACAGCGGATTGAGAATTAAATTATTTTATTTTTATCAAAAAAGAAGTCGGCTAAACAGTAAAAAACAGATCGTTTCTTTCTTGTTTCACAAAGAAGGCATAAAACAGAATGTTTGATGGGAACTGTCACTGCAGCAGAGTGCAGATCCACGAGCAAGCGAGGAGAGAAAGAAGATAATATTATAGGTAGCAATACTAGCTCTTGTGTAGCATATATTCGTTTTGTTTAGTTCGTTGGTTTAGTTTGGCTGAGAGCGTACGTCATGTAAATACACACGAGATTATAGAATTTTTGTAACGAAGTAACCCTAATTGGATTGTAAGTATGCGGTTAATGGAACGTGTCTGTTGTATACACTACTTAAGCAACTAAAACATCTGCTGGCGCCCGATACACACAAGTCACTAGTCACTAGACGATCAAAATGTTGAAATTGAATTCGATTGAGGGAAGGTTGCCGTCGGGCGTCGGGTGTCCCAATGGGCCTTCAAAAGTCACCTGCTCCTCAAACAATAACGAGGCATCAAACGAGACTCATCAATCGTAACTCCAACCAGACAAATAGACCAAAATCACTCTCGATTGGTTTTTTATTCATTCCACTCTTGTCTCGGCAACTATATACGACTATTGTCTCAGTTGCTAGCCTATATGACCTGACTTTTCAATCATTTGACAACGGCGGAGCGATATAGCGACTACCGAGCAATCGAATGGGGAATTTCACAGTCCGAATATCTGATTCCTATCAAGATTCTACCGATCTTACGAATAACACCGCCACCGCTAGTTGACCTGGTTATTTGGCCATTTGAAGCATCATAATTATTAACATGTCACCATCAATCAGTGAATCTAGTGACAACCAGATACTATTTCGATGGTTTTTATAGAACTGCGTGGAATAAAGCAAAGAAGAATTAAACACACTAAACATAATATTTGTGAGCTGTAACGAAATACGGTCACTTGAAAGTGATTTAAAGGACCAATTCCATAGGTTTTTGTAACTTATCCAGTAGCTAGCTAAACTCATGTGCATTTGCTAAAAATGTCTGAGCCAGCCAATAGAATTAGAGTAAAATACTCGCAAATTCGAAACTAATAGTTTTTTTTTTACGTTAAATACGCTTGGCATTCTACGTTTTTTTAACCATAGTAAATAAATTAGAAACCATAGGACATGAAATGCACGCTCGTTTCAACATTCAATGGGAACGGTGCGAGTTCTAAACTGCGGACTGTCACTGCACAACGAAACAGCAAAGAGACAGCAGAGCAGAAAGGGTAAAGGGTGGGGTTGAGGCATTGAATCGCACCCAAAGTTCGTGTATGTCACAGAAATACTATGCATATACATCTGACACCACGGCTGCCTTTTTCTCTCTTTAATTGTGCCACTTTATCAACACACATTATTCGGACACATCTCTGGAATAAAAAGTGATACCCGCCCTTTGCATATACAATGTATAGTAATGTTATTACACAACGAAATTTGAACCTTACGAAGAGATTCTGTTTAGAAAAGTGACCGTCACATGTGACATTCCTAGCGTCGCTATTAATTTATACGAATTGTTTCTATGCCTAGGTTGTAACTGTGTTCAGTTAAAAATAAACGAAACGCCCTGGGTTGAGTTTTTGAGCAATTGCTACTCGCGAGGTTCAATAAAAGTCGTTTTATTCACAGGAAGAACAAATCAAATAAAAATACTGATTGAACATCAAATTTTATCATAAAGTTATCCATGCACGAAATTTCCGTTATTTGCATATCCTAGATTGCATACGAGAAAATATGACTTTATTTTCTTACCTATAAAATAAAATAATGAATGATTTCCAATTGTTATAAAGTTTCACCTATCGCACGGCACACCTGAGCTGACAGGGCAATAAAATATAATGTAATCACATTATATGGCACAGCAAACGGTTAAGAGTTTAAAGTTTAGTGAACGCAGAACTATCACGGCCATAAGAATGGTTTATTGGTCTGCGGTGTGCCTGTGTTCTTCTCATCTTCTCTTGTCTCAAGACTTTCCAGTTGCCACTTGCCACTTGCCACTTGCCAGTTGCCACTTGCCACTTGGCAGTTGGCAAAAGACACAAGGCACAAACAAGCAAGACTGCAGCTAGATGAGATGAACTCAGAGGTGGGTCATAGTATCAAACATAGCCAATAAGTAACATGTCAACCGACACTATTCACAAAGATTCGCCACTCTGACATTCCGATAGGAGAAGACGAATCACATTTCGTTCGCCTGTAGAACTTGCTTGCATCAAAGGAGGAGGCTTTTGATGAACAAGAAACGTCTTAGCATATAGACGAATAAAGCAAGACACTGCACATGGATCTTGCTTTTTGCTGAATTTCTTCAAGACTGTAGAACATATTCGAGCTGTGAGGATATTGCATTACTCAATATCGGAAAATTTAAATGCAACTGGATGAAATAATTAAGCCAGTCCTCCCCCCCCCCCCTTCCCTAAACAACATGCCAATTTAAGTTTATCAAAGCGTAGGAATTAATTAGACATTGCGAAGTATTTCACTCAATTATATTTGTCTTGTTGATTATTTGTCTTTCTGTTCTGCTTCGAAAAAATCTTTTATGAAATACATGGAGGCAACGTAATTTGGTTGAGAAATGTGCAATCTTGTTCACGTGTATGAGCTCGAAATTTTCGAAGCGGAATTTCGAGTTGCTGACTAATGTGAAATTATACAGTCTGAAGTTCTGAGCTCCAGTGTAGTGGATATGGATGAAATGGTCGCAGACTCGACTTCGCAATGATATTATTATTCAAACAGTATTGAATGCATATCGTGAGAAACTATATCGATGTAAAACCTACTTACTCGAGTCTTTAGGTAACGTTCCATCTCGTAAATTCATATGCAATTCTCCAGCTGATAAACGCAGGCACTGGATCCACGATTAGCAACTCTTATAAATTGCACAGCTCACACTAATTGACACTGCATAGTGCATACAATAAATCGCTCTATCAATAGCGTAGAATGAAAACTAACGGAAAATATCATTTAAGCAAAATCGAATGAATCTTATTCTCTGAGATTTCTCCCAAAAGTTTCTTAAAGCACAAAGCGAGTATGCATTGAAAAAGAGAAGAAAATTGTAATGTAATCTTTCAAAGTAACATACGAATCCCACTCAGTATTTTTCATTTTTGACATAGTCACCGATTAAAACCTAATTTTTCTTTTTCAGTGTCTGAATCGTAATTGTAAATCAAAATTACATACACAAATATCGGAGGAAAATGTTTCGTTAAATCCATTTCCACCACTAGGCATTTTCATCCAGCAATATCCTGTCAATCACTTCCCATTTATTGTCTTCATTGCTTCATTGCTTCAGAAAAGGGTTGTTTCTACAAAACGTATACAATCATTTCATATTGTTCCCAGAAACAATTTAATTTGTTTATAATCAAACGAAACATGAATTTGATTGTAATTTAACGAGTGGCGAATGAATTCCTTCATCATAGCGGAAAATTTCCATTTCCTTCAATGAACGAATATCAATTTGAATCAATAGCTATCTGATAAAAAGTGACAGTTCAATGTATTATTTCGTTCGAACTCAGCTATTTGCCATTCAAGACAGGTCTCAATCATTTTCTGCTTGATATCTAGCTATTATACTCCATACTGTAATGTATCAAAATGCAACATTGTTCGGTTGTTACAATCGCAGAAACTAGAAGGCTCATTCACATACTGGTACACGCATTTATATGTTGCATTTGGCCAGATCCATTTTTAAAGCTGTCTTCATTTAAATTAATTCTATATAAAGCATTATTTAGTTAAGCATTTATTACTATGTTAAACTGAATCGTTGTTTAATAGCAATACATCAAACATTCATAACGAGTAAGAGCATGCATTGAATAGAATAAATCCCCTATGGCCAGGACCCAGTCATGGCATCAGTCTAGTGATTTGATCATATTTGATGATTAGATTTGACGAGAAACAGTTCTCTTAACTTATTTTACCTACGGGAGGCGCCATTGCTTCAGATTTCTCTCTTATTAAGATGCAATATTTATACAATCGATTAAGAATTTTTAATGGCAAAGCTTTATACTCGGGGCTTAAGTTATAAAGAAAGGATGAATACATTGTTGTCGATGATATAATGAAACGTGCTAGCACACAGATATGGCAAGCTGTAGATAGTTTTATCCGATCGGTAATCGGAAATTAAGGTAGCCAGGTAAGGCTAGCACGGGACCTTAGATGCCCTCAAACTCTTAAAGCTCGGAATAAAGTGTAAACGCAGCATAGCGGAAGACGGCCATCACAAACATCAGCCAAACTATTTTAATATCAAAAATACTTATTTTAATAAATCTTAGAAATAGACACCAAAAAAATATTGCCTGAGGTATTTGAAGGGTTAGATATAGGTATACAGTCTATTTTATAAGCTTTCTATCCTATAACCTACCACCTTCCTAAAATTTGATGACTGAATGCAAAATATTCATTTCACCCTTTGTTTTCTTTGCTAGCGAGTAAATTACTTGAACTTTAATCATTTAAATTATCAGTGAGTAAATATTGATAGCATATCTTCAGCTACGGCTTCAGCTTACTAATGCTGCATAGACCATGTATTATTCAATGCATGCATACAAGAAAGTATCTAAAACTCCATATTTTCTTGTTACGTTACTTATTTTAT
>QKMV01002000.1:0-14294 GCA_003287335.1 Lednia tumana
TATATATTTTGTTTTATAATTAATTCTGAAAAGGAATAATAGAAATAGGTATGATAAAAACTAATAGTGAAGTAGCTACCATGCTCGTTCGAATGTAGTTATAAGGCTTTTTCACAATATGAAAGAACTTGAGTGATTTCATCATCTTCACGCCATTTCACTGAGAAAATGGAATTCAGTTTCTTACTAAAAAGAAACAATATTTTTTAAAGCTTTATGTGCTGAAATGTTTTGGTACTTTTTGTCCGCTTATTTATTTACTATATGTTCCAGTTGAATAAAATGCTGTTTATAAATTTGTTGTAAAAAATGTGCCTTTATGTGTGTAGATTGTATAGAAAACGCTAGCAAGTTTTTCCGAAGGCTATACATAGTTTTATGCAATTATAATATTAGATACACAGTCGCGCTTTGCAGTGAAGGCTATAAACATACTTAAAAAAACTGTTAGTAAATGGGTTTCACTGCTGCGAACTTCTAGCAAACAAACTGCCAACGTTGTGCTAACTATATTGTTTTTCGGGGTGATTGTCGAAGAAGCTTTCAGTATAGTTAGCGAAACGTTGGCAGTTTGTTTGTTAGAAGTTCTCAGCAGTTTAACTCATTTACTAGCAGTATTTTTGATATTAGTATTCTTCACATGAAAATGGTTTATCAATTGGCTATCCCAGGTTGTGGTTTTCCGTGATGTCTCCATAACTATTACATGGCAAATGGTGGAACAATTGCTTCACCAAAAGGGGACCGCCATCTTTTTCTCATTCCCAAGAAAATACATTTTGCCACCACCATATATCATCACCATATTAATATCATGCGATTGTGTAAAGACTGAATGGGGAGGTACATACACACACACCACGGAGGTAATTGAAAGTCCATACACACACTAAACAAAACGCAATGACTGAAATGCGAAATTTAAATGAATCGTTTTGCTACCAATTCAAAGCAAAAATGATTCATTAGACTTGCACATTTATTTCCTGATCTTAGTACTATTTTTCAAACAAACTGCTTTACATAAAGCGTTTTATCTTTGAAAAATTAAACAGCAATGGATTTCTAACAACTCTACTGTAACGTGGTAATTAGGGACGGCTAAATTCGGCGGAATCTCAAGTTTCAAGCAGTCAGTTGTTTTCTCACCTCGATTTATTTTTTATTTTTACCCGACTTTTTGTCACTTATAATTTATCTCTGTTCTTACTTTTTAACAAAACGTGTCATCTGAAGAACGACTCCCTCTTTTGAATGTTGTGTTCGTTTAGGCTCCGAAAAACTCTTCAGGAATCAAAGTATTCTGTCGAAACATCGCACAAATTCAAATATAATTTACGTCATATTCGCTAACCATCAAAGTCAGAATCAATTATCTGGAAGTTTTTATTTATTTCAGTTTTTCGCATGTGGGTGTTTTAGCAACTATTTGAGCGGTCTGATCATTAATTTTACACATTCCGCAAGACAAATACATTACTGCATGGTTAATCTTGGTGGCATTTCTGATTTTAGTTTATGTCGATAAAGTTGCTGATTTGACTATTGCCAGTGCCAAATGTCACACTCACATTTGTTTTGTTAGTCCTGGGCAACAACGCAGATGCATTGTGATACCAATTTGACGATTAGTTCCGTGAATAGCTTGAATTGGAGTTCGTTTTACTGTTTGGAGCGAACATTTTGAAACATGCTACTTACACATCAGCTGATTACGTCCCCGCTTTCGTATGGACTCGGTTTTACTCGTCTATGTCCGACTTTTTACCCTTCATTCACGACCTTACGTGACAAAGGTCATTGCATCGACAAGCTGAATAGTGCCAGCCCGGTTCGCATTTGGTAAGATATTTCTATCAATTACTCTTATAAATCACAACTGTTTGCTGAAACTAGCAAAGCAAATACTCACACTCAACATGCTCGTACATTTGAGCCACTACATTCTGTACCAAACTCATTTTAGTCGGTTTTTGCAACCGGTTTAAATGGGGCGTAACTTTACATTGTGCAATTCGTACAAATTTTTCCATTTTTCCAACATTGCCACGTATATTTCGATATCTTTCGCTTGATTTTCAATGAGACACATATGATTCTCAGCCCTGTAGCTCCACACAGCGTAATGATTCCCATACCAAAACCTTCACTGCCATCCCTGTCTTCCTAAGCTAGAAAATGTTTTAATCCGTTACATTTATTTGCAGGAGATACTTGCCATTTGTAACACAAACTCGCAACTACTCAAAAATGCCCCTTCTCAAGTGTCTCGCTCGTCAGATCTTCGATTCTCGTGGTAATCCCACTGTTGAGGTCGACCTTGTCACCGATCTTGGTCTTTTCCGTGCCGCCGTTCCATCCGGAGCGAGTACCGGCATCTACGAGGCATTGGAACTCCGCGACAACGACAAGAATGCTTACCACGGCAAGGGCGTGAAGAAGGCAATCGATCACATCAACAACACCATTGTACCCGAGCTTTTGAAACAAGGCCTAGAAGCGACACAGCAAGTGGAGATCGATGAATTTATGATCAAGCTCGACGGTACGGAAAACAAGAGCAAGTTCGGAGCGAATGCCATCCTTGGTGTTTCGCTGGCGGTGTGCAAAGCTGGGGCAGCGAAGAAAGGCGTGCCTCTGTACAAGTAAGGAAAACTTTCACCAATTTATAAATTACTGCACTATGTAGGCTACCCACTGTTACCTTGCCTTTGCTGGAGTTGCATTCAATTAGAAATATCTCTTTTTCTTTCTAATACTTATCTATACCTATGTAAAGCAAAGAGAAATCTGATAGAACAAAATAAATTTTCTATCCAACGGTAGCCAGAAGGTAATAATACTGATATATACAAGGTAGACCTACCTTCAGTTGGGTATCTATATGAAGGTATCGGGTAGATACCTTCATACCTACTCTTATTTGCACAATATTAAATTGCCAGAACACAGTAACAGGAAATGCCCATAGCACCCACTTGCCTTTAGCCAGCATCAGGTATATCCTCTGCCCTGTTAGGTTGATCATCATTAATCAATCACCCTATAAAATTCTAGACTTATGTCATCTCCTTATCTTAGTTTTAGTCGATTTTGTAGCATTCTAGCCCAGTTTATGAATCTTTTTGTATCAGTCACCCTCATTATCACCCTCAAATTCACTAAAGTCAATAGTCCAGTGCCACTAGGCCAGCTTTCGTTACGGTACGTCCTTAAGTGCCAATAATAAAACGACTATTGTAGGTAGGAGGTGTACTCGAATCGCGCGTGTAACGTTAACGCAGCTGGTTACTGTTTGCAGACACATTGCCGACCTGGCCGGTAACACCAACATCATCCTGCCGACCCCGGCGTTCAACGTCATCAACGGTGGCTCTCACGCCGGCAACAAGTTGGCCATGCAGGAGTTCATGATCCTGCCAACAGGTGAGCTAAAAGACAGCGTAATGATTACGTTTAAAGAAACCGTTTATGGGCTATGCTTCGATCTGGTACACTCCAGGAATCTTTTACGTTAGCTGATTAAAAAGATAGCGTATATCGAAGAATACTAAAAAATACCTGCCTACTCTGTAATGCACTTTGTAAACCTTTTCATCTCAGCGTATCCCACGTGTTTGGGAGTTAGTCGAGTCAGTTACATTGTGATTGCAGCATAGCATCACTTGTTCCAGAACAATCTTTGAAATATGTAAAAGCCTCTTGGTTCAAATCTCCTTGTGATATCCTACCACTCGTAATTATTAAATTCACTTCCAAAATATCGTACCTTGCTTAGCTTAGTGGTAGGGCAACGGCCATGTAAGCAAAGTCCTCGTGTAGGCAAGTATTTTGAAGTGATTTTAAGATACTTCACATTAATAATAGCCGGAAATGTTGACAGAACATTTTATCCGTTCTATCCGTTAGACGGATAGAAACTGACAGAAAACTAGTGCTATGGTTAGGAAGTCAGACATATCTAAATTCATGTGTAAAGAGACAATGGACGACTAGTGATCAAGGAATTCCAGAGTCAATCAACGTTGGGGGACAATGCCTTTCTTATGGCGGTCAAAATCCCCCAATGTTGATCGCCTCTGGAACGCTAGTCGTCCATTGCCCCGAAGAAGCTTTCAGTATGGTTAGCGAAACATTGGCAGTTTGTTTGCTAGAAGTTCTCAGCAGTTAAACCCATTTACTAACTTTTTTGTTTTGAAAACTAGTGCTGAAGTTAGGCAGAAGACATGAGTCTCAAGAATTTAATGTCTAAAGTAATTTACAACAATACTGTTTTTTGCTGAACGATTGGTTCTAACATAAACTTCCCCGGTTCTAGGCGCGACTTCGTTCACCGAGGCCATGAAGATGGGCTCCGAGGTGTACCACCACCTGAAGAAGGTGATCAACACCAACTTTGGCCTGGACGCCACCGCCGTGGGAGATGAGGGTGGCTTCGCTCCCAACATCCTGAACAACAAGGATGCCCTGGACCTGATCCAAGAGGCCATCGCCAAGGCCGGATACACCGGCAAGATCGAGATCGGCATGGACGTTGCCGCGTCCGAGTTCTGCAAGTGAGTCCGAAGAAATTTCCTTGCTAGCAGTTTAGCATTAATCCTATGCGTAAGAGAGCTGTGGATGGCTGGCTAGAAATGTTTGCGAAGGCTTGCACGCCATGATCGTATCTGACACTTTTTATATCCTAAAAATTGATCGAAAATTCTGAGAAAAAATCAGTGCATGGAGGAAATAGAGTAAATAGACCTGGCTTCGTGTTAAAATTTTTGGATATACTTAGAGTTCAAAAGTACCTCATTTAAGCAACGTTTGGGAATTATTTTAGGCTAGGCCATATGCACCTTTATTTAATCGCAAAAGTTCTCAGACAAAACAATTGACCTGTGGCCCTCTCATAGATAAATTTCACTTCAGAAATGTCAGATGTGCAGCTCAGATGCTTAGAGCAACTGTCATTAAACCCTGACTTTCGAGGCTCAATCCCTCGAGCATACAGACATTTTTGAAGCGATATAAATAGTCTGCCAGCTGGTTTTTTTTTTCTTCAAGGAAATGAACTTTTAAAGCGTTCATTATCGAATTGAATATACCCCGGTTGTCCGGGGTTTCTAGATCTTCCGTTCCCGTTAGTTCGCTTGATGCTAATTCACCGTGTTGTTTGCGGCTTCCTTCCCAGGCAGGGCAAATACGACCTGGACTTCAAGAACCCGGCCACCGACGCTTCCAAGTGGATCTCTCCCGACCAGCTGACTGCCCTCTACCAGGAGTACATTGCTGGGTTCCCCATCTGCTCCATCGAAGATCCCTTCGACCAGGTAACAATACCCTCACTTTGACTGACATCAAGAAATCTCCTTGTCATTAACCTCACTTGATCGAAGACTCTTTCGACCGGCTAACCTCATTTCTACGTACCAATAACCTCACTTTGGCTGAAGGGTTTTTTTCTACAAGTATCAGTGTCAAAGTATCATGTAACATTAACCTCAATTTGAATGACAGCAAGATACCCACCTGTCTTAAAAAAAAACTCTTAGTAAATGGGTTTCACTGCTGAGAACTTCTAACAAACAAACTACCAACGTTTCGCTAAATAGGTTGAAAGCTTCTTCGGGGCAATTGCCCAAGAAGCTTTCAATATAGTTAGCGAAACGTTGGCAGTTTGTTTGTTAGAAGTTCTCAGCAGTGAAACCCATAGACTCACAGTTTGTTTTGAAAGCTAGTGCTGAAATTAGGTAGAAGACGTGAGTCTTAAGAATTTAATACCCACCTGTCATTAACCTCACGTTGATCGAAGACCGCTAGTCAGCGGCTGCTAAACAACTGCAAAACATATCCTCCTTCTGTCCTAAAGGACTTTGCCATTCTGGATAAGAAAGTCCTAACTGTGAGTGTCGGTTGCAGGACGACTGGGATGCGTGGAGCAAGATGACCGGAGCGACCAGCATCCAGATCGTTGGTGACGACTTGACCGTGACCAACCCGAAGCGCATCCAGACCGGAGTCGACAAGAAAGCGTGCAACTGTCTGCTCCTCAAGGTATGCAACGCCAAGCGCAGCGCCGAGGGTGGGCTGTGAACAACTTTACAAACTGACAACCGATTAAACATTTAAAGCCAAATGCACGGCTGGTAACAATTTTTAGAATATAAAGAACACGTCAAAAATACCTGCTTACACTTAATACCACGTAATTGGGAGTTATTCGAGTTGGTTAGAGTGTATTGTAGTACAGCATTGCTTGTTCTGGTGCGATCTTTGAAACATGTTGAAGCCACTTGGTTCAAATTCCCAATTGAGATCTACCAATAGATTAAAATCACTTCCGAAATGCCATACCTTGCTTATAGCTCAGTGGTTAGAGCATTTGCCCGGTTAGCAAAAGGTCCGGGGTTCGAGTCCTCGTGTAGGCAGGTAATTTTTAAGTGATTTTAAATTTTAATATTCTTAAAACTTTTCAAACTCTTGCAAACAATTCCGGATCGGAGGCATGCTTTTTGCGTTTCCCTTCCCTTCCATCTGACACTTCCTTGTAGTCCTAAGCTAGAAAGTGTCACTTCTTATCCTACATCCATCTCACTTGAGAAAAAGTGTCTGGGCAAAAAGTGACGGCGCCATCGCCGTCCAAGGGACCCTGAATGCACTCGCCTGCCATCTGGCAGCAAAGCGTTGTGTTGAATTCGTGCCATCACGAGTCGCCTGCCTCCCCTACTAGAAGAAGCCTTGCCCACCCAGCGAAGCGAGAGGGACTTGTGCCGATTAGCTCAGCTGTAAGAGCACTGGACTGGAAATCGAGGGGTTCTGGGTTTGATTCCCGGATCGGAGGCACGTTTCTCCCGTTTCGCTTCCCTTACATCTGACACTTCCTAGTAGTCCTGAATTAGAAAGCCTTGCTGCTCAACTTCACAAACCTTTCTCAATGTCTTTTTAGTTATAACGCACAGTCTTTTTCAGTGTATTTTACAAACCTATTCAAACACAAACCTTTTCGAACATCAATTATAAACCTTTCAAAACACCCTTTCAAATGCATTAGGTACACTCACAAAATAGGCTCTCTAGCCAAGGATTAAACTAATAAAGCCAAATACACGGCTACTAATATTCTTAAAAAGTCTCTCTAGCCATACCGTCCTGTGTTAACTGTCACCATCGCCTCTGGCGGAAAAGTATGCTCTCCCTGTAAATAGAGTGTACACTGTGAGAGGCCATACTGCGTTACACCCACAAAATAGGCTCTCTAGCCATACCTTCCTGTGTTAACTGTCACCATCGCCTCTGGCGAAAAAGTATGCTCTCCCAGTAAATAGAGTGTATACTGTGAGAGAGCATACTGCGTTACACCCACAAAATAGGCTCTCTAGCCATGCCTTCTTGTGTTTACTGCCACCATCGCCCCTGGCAGAAAAGTATGCTCTCCCAGTAAATAAACGTACACAGAAAACGAGTGAGATCCACCGGCTGTACCGAAGAGGTTATGTTGTCCCTAACGTCTGGTTGTTACCCCCGGCGTAGGTGAACCAAATCGGCAGCGTGACGGAGAGCATCCGCGCCCACCAGCTGGCCAAGGCTAGCGGCTGGGGCACGATGGTGTCCCATCGGTCAGGAGAGACCGAGGACGCGTTCATCGCTGACCTGGTGGTCGGACTCGGAACCGGACAGGTAACCGCGTGGCTTTTTGTTGGTCGGTTGTCTGTCGATTATAGCCCGCATTTAACTCTTAACTTCGAAACTGTTTCACTGAGTTATGCTCAGTTATAACTTGCTGTAGACGCCGTATTACATTCTCAAGACTCATGTCTTCTGCCTAATTTCAGCACTTGTTTTTTGCTTTAGACTCGCTTCTGCCGCTAAACTTAGCTCCGGTTTTTAAAAAAATTGAAAAAGTTAAACCAACAATTATTTCCCAAGAGAGCACTGCCGATAATAACTCAAACACGTTCTCTTAAACCCGGTTTGTATAACAAATTTTCTGGGGTAGGTATTTAAAATTGTTAAAGTAGGTGTTCTGTAACAAATGGTTTTACAATCGACCACTTACAAAAAGTCATTCCAGAGACGATAAATTGTGTGTGTAATGCTTTTCTTAAAGGGCTGCATTTTAAAAAGTCCTTATTGACTCTGGATTAAGCCTTTTTGAATGCTGTCTATTATAGTAGTCAATCGATTAAATCTAGCTAGCTCAAACTTTGCACTAGTTTTCAAAAAACTGATTACAAACTGGGTTTGCAAGCCAGCCACTTGCAACCACTGGGTTTGCAAGCCAAGAAAAACCACTTAAACTCCCAAAGCTTCGTAAAGTAAACTCATTACTTCTTCAGGAGGAAAAATCACTCTGAACAAAAAAAAATTATTGCGCAAAAATTGAACCAAAAAAAACAAAATCGAATTCTAGCCAAGCCAAATAGACAGCACATTCAAAAAGACTCAATCCAGACTCCAGAGTCAATAAGGACTTTTCAAAATGCAGCGCCATGAGAGAAGTTTTACACACGATTTTAATCGTCTCTGGAATGACTTTTTGAACGTGATTTATTCTAACCATAAAAACCAATAAAACTTTAAATGTACCTACTTTCAATTAAACACCGTGTTTTTGTAGCTGTGGGCAAGGTATAGAGAAGACGAGAACGTATTCCCTTTGCCGGCAATCAACAAACGAAACGTTGGCAGTTTGTTTGTTAGAAGTTTTCAGCAGTTTAACCCAGTCAATTACCAGCTTTTTTTGAAAACTAGTGCTGAAATTTGACAGAAGACATAACTCATATAGCCCATACACACGACGGACTTCCAGCTCGAAGATTGGATCCGTCGGACTGGCCATCCACACGGTCGGACAACGAGTCCGTTTGATTTTGGTTGCCATGCCCACCAAGTGTGTTTATAACCTAACTTCAACATGTCACGTCATTTTTCACAAATTTAAAAATTAATAATGATTTAGCAAAGCGAATTTTTCTGCCGCCATTGCAGGCATTACAATCAGAGAGATTAAAACAGAAGGCAGCAAAAATGAAAAGAATTTCAAAGAATCTGACAGCCTAAATCAGATGAAAAGAATGGCGGAATAGCTGCGTTGTTATTGGCTAAGCTGGTCACGTGTTCGGCGATCTGTTCGATGATTGGCCGAGGGCACGGATTGCAATCCGTGGAATAGATCCGATGTCTATACGACGGACGGACTCCGAGTCCCAAGCCGAGGCCATACACACGACGGACTGGCAATCCACAGATACAATCTTCGAGCTGGGAGTCCGTCGTGTGGATGGGCTATTAAAAATGTAATAAGAAACGACGTCGTTCGATTCCAGATCAAGACCGGAGCTCCGTGCCGATCGGAGCGACTCGCGAAATACAACCAGCTGCTGCGCATCGAAGAGGAGCTCGGGGCCGCGGCCAAGTACGCCGGCAAGAACTTCCGTCATCCCATCTAAGCGTCGGCAAGCGATCGCGTTCCCGTCGAAACCAACCAGGCCTCACACCTGCCTGCGGAGTTCGTTGTGAAAATTCGGTAAAAGTGAGCCGATTTCTATCTAATGTCGGTCTGCGTCTAAACAGACCGAACGATAAATTTAGCTAGGGGACAATTTTACCGTTTTTTACGCAATTGATCGTC
The DNA here is from genome assembly GCA_003287335.1 of Lednia tumana. Classification (NCBI taxonomy): domain Eukaryota; kingdom Metazoa; phylum Arthropoda; class Insecta; order Plecoptera; family Nemouridae; genus Lednia; species Lednia tumana. The sequence goes on from QKMV01002000.1 coordinate 9,617, forward strand.
GGGAGAAGCCCGCTGCTCGTAAACTTGAAGCCCGCTTTTCTTATTTCGTACCGTAGCGTTCGTAGCAGACATCTTGGTTGAGGTAAAAATGCAATGCAGCCGTGTAGGAAATCAAACTGCTAGTGATCACTTTCGAATGGCAGGACATGTAATCGAAAGGAAACGTAAATCAGTAGCCGGGGGGAAAGATAGACGTCTGGTTTCAACGAGTCTCGCATTTCATTGGAGCAGACGTGATCTGCGTTCTGCTATCGTCCAATTACCGTCTCGGTGAGTGAACGTTTTACCGACACGGCCACGATTGACTACCACCTACACTAAGATATGAAATTAAAAATTGGCTTCGACTTGCGTGCATTGCGGAAACGGCAGCGGACTTCGCGGGGCGGCGTGTGAAAGCCTCGTTGGTCGAGATCCGATCGGGAAGCGTCCGTCGAAACGAAAGCCGGCTTCCATCGATGAAATATCTCATCGCATGTCAAGTCGGCTAGGATTTCGTGTCCAAAACAACCACAGCTTGGTTACGTGTCGACGATAACATCGCATGAAATTAGACAGGTCGGCCGGGAAAATGCTACCGCTGATCGTAACGAGAGTAATGTCGCTAAAAAGTAAAATAGCTCTAGCCTAAGTAGGTTGCTAGAAAGATGTAGTCGTAAAAGTACTGATAACCGGTGAAATATTTATGGTAGATTTTCTTTCTTTTGTTTGGAGGGTAACCAAATCGCAGTCGGCGAAATCTTGCATGAAATCGCCGCGAAACGGCAGACGTTCGGGGGTTTGCGTGGAGTAAACGTAAAATAGGTTAGGTAATTTTTATATTTTGGTTTGTTAGCGAATTATTCTTGTTTTTCGATTAGCTCTTGCCAGATCTTTTATTTTTTTCTTGTTGACGGTGCGTATTGTTTATAAAAGACGTTTCTTTTTTGATAAGCTTCTGAGAAATTAATTTATTAATCGATAGCAGGTTGTTTGGATATTTTCTTGAGAACTTCACAGTCTCTGTTGTTATTCATGTTGTTGGCGTAGAGTGTAGGGAAATGAAATGTCCTAGAAAGTTGAATTAATGTTGTCAAATATGATGTGTGAAAAAGAAAACGAAAAGAAACTGCTGTTGCTTGCATTCATGTGTGTTGCTGTGAAAATATGGACATAGAAAAATAAAAACATAAAAATAGAATAAATGGATGTTATTTATTGGTTTTGGAACTTGTAGCATTGATATTATTTTGTAAAACGGATAAAAATTTGTTAAATTGCAGCAGAGTCCATAATATCATAATTAAATAAATATCACTTATTATTTATTTCAAAAATAATTCATGAGATTTATTAATCGACGACCAGTGATCAAGGAATTCCAGAGTCAATCAACGTTGAGGGACAATGCTTTTCTTATGGCGTTACAAATCCCCCAATGTTGATCGCCTCTGGAACGCTAGTGGTCCATTATGTGTTTTATGCTGCGTTTATATTTTGTTCGTGCCACAGGCTTAATAATGAAAACAAATGGCCTCGGTAAACAATTTAAAAAAGATTTGCATGTAAAAATACCTAAACACGCAGCTCAGTACCTTAAAAAACTTATGAAAAGTTTTATGACGGGCGTTGGACGTGTTCGAGATAAAAATCCACTGCATATTACTTGTATACCCCCGTACAATTCCCAATTTAAGATTGTTGTGCCGACTCTATCTCAATCTATCTAACTCTATCTACCTATCTCCATACCGATATTTATTGTTTTCGTGTTTGTTCCTAGACAAAATTAGCTTACTAACAATAACACTCTTCTCTACGTTTGGAGAAGGCAAACGTGATGAAACGGCAACAACTCTATTTCTTTCTCTGCGTTGCACCTCCTTTCTACTCCAATCCACAACAAAGTACTCCAGACTTTTGGCACTCTACATCCACATAAATAACATCTTAAGAAACCTTTGACGATAGACCCACGACCAATTACCCGAAATCACAGTCAAACATTTGATTCTGTAGGGAGTTAACAATGAAATGTAATACTAATCTCGTTTTAGCTAAGGTAGCTGGTCTAATCTTTCCAGTCAATTCACAACATGTATACTAGTATCTTTGTTCACAACATCACGTCATTGACAGATGTCATGTGTAACCAGTAACCACACTTTATCATTTGCGTCAATGTGCCTGTGTTCCGAACTTCAGATCAAAGGCGGTCAATTGACCTTTGTCCTTTGACGGATATGCAGACCTCAGATCCCGGCGTATGCAGCTTCCAGAAAATCACTCTCGCATGCAAACACACTTAACACTTAACAGCATGATTTCCAAATATTGAGATTTGCGTCCAGTCGTCCAAGTTGCACAATTTTCATCAGCCACACGTGTTAACTTTATTTGAATTCAAAGAAAGCGTGAAATATTATAGCAGTTGGACTTAGATTATGATTCGAATCAAAAATTCAAAATCAGATATTGCAAATGCTTTGATATGAAAAGAATCATTAGAGGAAAAGTTGTGCGAGATGAACTTTTTTAGGGGCTATGCCTCTGTGTATAACTTTATTTGAATTCAAAGAAAGCGTGAAATATTATAGCAGTTGGACTTAGATTATGATTCGAATCAAAAATTCAAAATCAGATATTGCATATGCATTGGTGGAAAAGAATCATTAGAGGAAAAGTTGTGCGAGATGAACTTTTTTAGGGGCTCTGCCTCTGTGTAACTTGTGTGTGATGGACCCGGATCTAAAATCTAGACAGAGGATGGTTGGCTTTGCAAATAGCCAGAGTCCAGGCTGTCGGACAGCAAAGGGGTATTGCCGCAAGAACCATAAAAGGGGAGTTTTGAAGGCTGCGTCCTCAATGTCATTTTTGGAGCAAATCTACGCGTTTCAGGACGTTGATAACAACCTTTGAAAGAAATTTCAATGTGGTTTTCACTTTTCATGAACTGTACTCAAGATTTTAAACTTCTACTTTTTAATTGACCCGTTACGCGAAAGATAATTAACGGAGACAACTTAAATTGAATTAGTGGCAGCTGGAAAATTCCACCCGATCTGTAGATTATTTTGCTGTAGCCAAACTGTATAAGTGGCAGAGACACCAAACTTGGTTCATTCCATAGAGAATTCGACTGGCTTTCTGAAGAAATGTATTTGAAGTCATTTTTCTCGTTAATTTTTGCTTCAATCAGGGTTCAGGTAAACGTTTGTGATAATATCCCTATCAACCTGCATTTATTGAGAGTAATGAAAGTAAAACTTTGATGGTATCTCGTCAGCTTCCAGAGCCATGGTTATATTTTTTTAGTGTATTAACGGTAAATGCTCTGATTTGAAATGTTTCAAGACGTTTTAGCAACGACAGCGTTGCCATCTTCAGGTGTTCTGGTCGTAATTGTTCTTTGTTTTCGTTTCGTTTTCGTTTTTGTTCTGGTCGTTTTTGAACGACCAGAACCTGAAGCCGGCAACGCTTTCGTTGCCGAAACGTCGTAAAATATTTCAAAACAGAGCATTTACCGTTAATAGGACCAACACAGCATTAAAACCAAATATGTTTGGTATGTTTTTAGCAATGCACTTTTGCTGTAGCAAGCTTCAAGTATGATGGAAGCCTTACGGTAACAAGACTGTATAGCAAGCTTCAAATATGGCCATTAGGCCTTGGAAACCATATGGTAACAAGACTGTATAGCAAACTTCAAACATGGCCGTTTAGGCCTGGGAAACCATGGTAACAAGACTGTATAGCAAACTTCAAACATGGCCGTTTAGGCCTGGGAAACCATGGTAACAAGACTGTAGAGCAAGCTTCAAACATGGCTGTTCAGGCCTTGGAAACCTTATGGTAACAAGACTGTATAGCAAGCTTCAAACATGGCTGGTTAGGCCTGGGAAACCATGGTAACAAGACTGTATAGCAAGCTTCAAACATGGCCGTTTAGGCCTGGGAAACCATGGTAACAAGACTGTAGAGCAATTCTTCAAGCATGGCCGTTTAGGCCTTGGAAACCTTATTAACAAGACTGTAGAGCAACTCTTCCAATATGGCCGTTCAGGCCTGGGAAACCTTACGGTAACAAGACTTTACGTTCATATCCCAAGCCAGTCACTGTGCATGGCACATACTCAGACTGTGAGTTTGACCTGGCTTAACCTTTGATGTAACCCATGCTAAATAAAGTGCATTGCTTATTGACTGTGAGGCAGGCATGAAATTCACGTTTTTTCTTGCTCGTGCATGTCTCAGACTTCTGACAATATATCGGTTTCGCAGGCAGTGAGTAAATTTTTAGCAAATAGCGAAAGCACTCAGCGGCAAAGCGTCAGGGGAGGCAAGGTAGACACTGTCTACCCTGAACACCAGGAAACTAAGCACTAATTTAAGAAACATTGAAGTTTATTTTTCAATTAACAGTGCTTTTTTGCGTTTGAAAGCGTAAGCAAGCGCTGTTTCCAAAAAAACTGTCAGTTAATGGGTTACACTGCTGAGAACTTCTAACAAACAAACTGCCAACGTTTCGCTAACTATACTGAATGCTTTTTGAAAAAACTGTTAATAACTGGGTTAAAATGCTGAAAACTTAACTGAACTAAACTGCCAACGTTTCGCTAACAATTCTGAAAGCTTCATCGGGGCTAGTCTGGCTTGATGAAGCTTTCAGAATAGTTAGCGAAACGTTGGCAGTTTAGTT
>QKMV01002001.1:0-14294 GCA_003287335.1 Lednia tumana
CAGGTATTTTTGAAGTGATTTTAATATTCTTAAAAAATTATTACTAGCCGTGTAATTGGCTTTAAAAGTTTATTCCTTGTCATCTAAGACTTTGTTGCATTAAAATCGATTTTAGCAAGAAAATCAACTTAATTGTTGAGTTTTTGGACATTTCTGCTTAAAAGCTGGGTTTTCATGATATTTCAAATAAAAAAATCATATCGATATTTCTAAGCTCTGGGGTGTTAATTTGGGCATTTCTGATCGGCTGGGGAAAAAAGACGAAAAATTGCAGCGAATTTTGGAAGCACTGCTATACACTGAGAATGACATTATCAGAAAATGCAGAATGAGCATAATCATCGAGTGTTATTTTGTTTTTAAAAGATTTCGGAATTTTCCAGGGTTCAGTTTTGGTTTCAGTCCCTGATAGAGAGTACCAAAGTTCTCTCAGCACCGTCACTGCAGTTTGGCAAAAGAAGCTGTATTTGTGGCGTGTATTGCCCAAGATAGGAGACACTACAGTAAAGATACCAAATCCAACACATTATGAAGTTCAACATTGCAAACAAGAGTAGCAAAATAATGTCTGTAAGTTAGCAAGAAAGTACATACCTTCTGCTGACACTGAATTCCCAAAAAAGCAGCATGAAATACCAAAGTACATGGTCAAATTACCCAACATAATCCACAGAGCAATAAAATCTGCTGCGGTTCCAAAGGCTAACGGCAAGTTAAAACAAACGGCTCTCACCTGGCACTCCCATGCGGTAGGTCTTCTGCACATACTTCAGCCCGTGCACAATCTCTCGCTGGACAATGAAGTCGATACGAATGCGATATTGCACACCCTCCTTGATGACAAATGTCTGCTTCTTGAGCTGAGCCAGCGGTCCAGTAAGGTCAAGCTCAACATCAGGTCGTCCCACAACGCACAGGGCTAACTTCTTCACAAGCACCATACGTGGATCATTAGGCTCTGTCAATCGTCAATAAACATTAGCTTTGTAATTTTACTATTTTCCCAGCACTGCTGCCCGAGTATACACTAAAATACATAGGAACTTATTGGCACCACCTTTGATAATAGATTAGAACATATTTTCTTGAAGCATCATAGCATTACGAAAATTTCGATCTTTAACAGTAATTTTTTACATTTTGTATGTGTATACAATGCAGCAATAATTGTAAGTCTGAGTGTTCTTAAGCCCATGAGCAATTACTATTAGGTACTGCCTACCTACTTCAAAAAAAACATGCCACCGCCTAGTTTCTGAGTGAAACGAATTCAACAAGTACGTACCAACAATGATCTTGCCCTCTTTCGCTTCTCCCAACAGCTTCTCTTTGTATTTGCGCAAACTCTCATCATCTTTGTCAGCGTCTAGGATTTCCTCGATGGTTTTGGTCGGTGGTGGAGTGTAGTTTGCATCAACATCCTCCTCATCGGGAGATGTCACGCTAAGATTCTTCACACCGACTATAGTGCTGTCTGTCATGACTGCGATAGCTGCAAACAAGGAGCCAAAGTCGTACTGACAGATAGATGCCGATGGCAGACTCCTATTATATGTCTTCCTTTTAATAATAGCAATGCTAATATGTGCAAGAAGCCAAATAGGTGTCGCCTGTAATAGGTCGTCACAGAACACGAATATTCTTTTCTTGGCTAGGAATTATTAATCCGATATAATCGTCGATAAAGAAAAAGGCGCGCCCCTTATCTGACTGATACATGGAAAAAGCCCATAAAAAGGTATAGGCCAGAGAGCTCGTTGCGACAAGATGAGCAAATTGATCTCTCCCACAGAGCAATATAACTAGAGTAGAGAAACCAAATGGGTTACTAGTAATATGTCAATGTTGAAATAATTTTAAGTAAGAATAATAACTTACATTGAAGAATACCGTACGAAAATAGTGAAATAGCAAAAATATCTTTCACGGCTATGTGCGGCTACGCCTACTTGCTCTTTCTCCGCCACAACCTAATAGTATAATCTTTGTCCGCCACTATCTTTCACTTTGGGGAAACTGGGTAAATAATGGGCGAACTGATGATGAAAAGCCAATTACAGTAGCCCGCATAAGTGAAGATAAATTCAAATCGGAAATATGAAATTCAAATTACACGTGCTTGAAGTTTTCTTTAACCACGATTGTGGCCAAAACTCGGAGATAAGATCTATTACCTCTTACCCATCGCCTACTCGAATATTTTGTCAAAACAAATGCAAAAGTCCTGAAGCTACAACTTTGCTGGGAAGCAATTTTGTTTCAACAGAGCTAAGCCTGAAAGTTGTCTCATATGTCATAAACGGTACTCTTGAATAGCATTTCATATAAACTTTATTTTTACATTAAAGATTCATTTATTTTCTTTTTTGAAGTCCATTAGTGTAAGCACCCATGCCCTGTTCTACGCCCTGTTCAAGCGGAAGCACTCATGGATGCGCACCGACAAGTCCGAGGGGTAAATTTTTAATCTGATGTGCATGTTTGAACTACGATTATAAATCAAAAAGCTTGACTTAGTGTCCAATTAATAATATGTTTATCAGGTTTATCAGCAGAGTCCTTGACATCAAGAACGGAAAATTTTTTCCGATTTCGAAAATACGTGTGGGTTTACTTCTTTCTTAGTACGCTTTTGTTTTGTAAGTATACCACTGCATTTTTAAGAGCATGCAAATCACCCAGATAGTAAGCACTTACCGCCTTTCTTACATGGGTTTGAATTTTTCAGGTTTATATGAGCTTGGTTGTATGAAAGAACTTGTCGATGAAACTATAGGGATTAAAGCTAAAGGTAAATATATGTTCCTTAAATTTTATTATGTAAACGACGTAACCTAACGTCATGGGAGTACATTGAGATACAAGGCTCTACCTTCGAATCTCCTATGGCTGTCAAAAATAATCAATTTATCTAATTTTGCTCTCCCCCAACAGAGTTAAAAGAGTATGTGGACATTGCAATAGCAGAAGCACTACGGAAATATGACGCAGACAAGACCGGGCTTGTTGACTTCGCATTGAAATCTGTTGGTATGTACAGCATTAATTTTGCTGAATATTTAATTTTGAGGTGATGATGTGAAAGAACCAGGGAACGCTGTGGTGCGTGCGTTGATGAGCGAGCAATGACTGTCCTTTTATTTCTGTTCTTTTGTTTAAATTGGAACATTCTAACCTTATTGGACTTCTAGTTTTGAACATTTTGTTATTTTAAAAGAACTTCTCGGCTGATTTTCTCCAAAGTTTAAAGAGTACTTATATTCTCGAATAGTTACTTTGGATAGCTCATGTGTCAAGGCAATCTCTTAAGTGCAAACAAGCAGAAAAAAACACAAACATACCAAGAAAGTGCCCTACTAGCAAGGAGGCGCAATAAGTGGAATGTAGACACTTTGTTCTGTACGCTTGCTATCTCAATAATAGAAGCCTACAACTTCATACTGTGCTAGGTACCAATTACCAAACACAACTTTCACTAATATTATTTTTCTAGGAGGTGAGATTGTAAGCACGAGAGACACCGAACAATATGTTAAAGACTGGAGCTATTCGTATTTTGGGCTGTACTCTTGTGCAACTATAGTGCCACCTTCAACAATACTACAGGTAATTTTATGGAAATCGGAATAAATGTTCAAATTCTAATTTTTTAATTTGCTAAAAATTGCACTCAATACAATTAGTAATTTGCAATTTTAATATACTATTTAGAATAATTACCATGTTAAGCTATACAAACTAGTTTGCATCCTAATATGACCTTTGAAAACCAAAAAGTTTGCCTGTGGCAAGAAGAACGCAAAGCTAAGCATGACAAACTTGCGAGCCGACCAATTTTGATTTTTTTGAGACTTCAAACTCTGGAACATTTGCTCGGAAAATGCACTCACCTGATTTCTTACCGCAGGCAAAATCTCAGCCTGGGGAGTGCTGGCCCTTTGTTGGATCCAAAGGAACGGCGGTGATCAAATTGATTTCCCCCGTCGTTATCACAGGGTTGACTTACGAGCACATAGCCAAGTCGTTGCTGGTCAAAGAAGATATTTCCAGCGCTCCGCTGGAGTTTTCTTTAAAGGCAAGTCTTTGGTTGTAGTGTGCCAATAATGGCTTGAGATTAATATAATTGTCAATGTTATGAAAATTGACTATCAGAGTAACCCTAAGCTCAGCAAAGTTAAGAAAGCTAAGCACATATTTAAAGAAGCAGGCGACTTACGCCTAGTATTTCCTCCTCTTCCTCTTAATTTTGATCTTTATCCCACTTTCTACTTCTTTCCATTCTACTAAATCCCTCCAATTTTATTCCCCACTGCCTGCATACGCCATTATGAAGATGGTTAGGTCTCACGGTTTGTCTCCTCAGCTTTTGTCCCATTTTGCAACACCAACCCCAACCAATCATAGCCGACAACTTTGATGAATGACAGGATTTCATGCAGGAAAGTCGATATCCGAAATATGTTGCAAAAATTAACATGTGCTCTCATGGAACTAAAAAGCGCTAGTTCTGCTACGAAAAATCACATGTCTGAAGGAAATGTTCACATGAACAACGCGACAAATAAATTGCAGTGGTCTATAGTCTATACCGTGAGAGATCATAATAGCTGTACACCCACAAAATAGCTGACATGGCCGTACCTTCCTGGCCAAAAAGTGAAGGCGCCATCGCCGTCAAAGAGAGCTTGAATGCACTCGCTTGCTATCTAGCAGCAAAGCGGAATGTTGAACACATGCAATCGCGAGCCGCCTGCCTCCCCTCCTAGGAGAAGCGTTTTCTAACCGGCAAAGCGAGAAAGATGTGTATCGATTAGCTTAGTTGGAAGAGCACTCGACTGGATTCGACGGGTCCCATGTTCGATTACTGAATAGGACACATTATTCTCCTAACGCTTTCCTTCCATCTGACACTTCCTGAACTAGAAATAAATGTATCTCATTCTTATACCTTCCTGCATTAATTTTACCAGAGCATTTAGTGGAAAAGTATGTTCTTAAAAAGTATGTAGTGTATGGTTTTTCGGAGTGGTTCAGGGCCCATATTGATGGTGGGTAGGTGTGCGGTAATGCTCTGATGTGAGACAATTTTGGTCCTAAAAAGGACATTAAACGTCGTTTAATTAACATTTAAGGTCCTTCTTAGGACCAAAATTGTCTCACATCAGAACATTACCGCACACCTACCCACTATGTAGTGTATTTATCTTAGTCTACATTCTGAAATAAGTCCAGACCTAAATTTTGCAGATCAAGGATTTTTGCAGTCTGCCATTACACAGCATTTCACACAAAACTGTTCATTTGGCAATTTTAGTTTTAACAAATGTTGATTTCCAGGGCATAGTGAATCCTGACGACAAAACCGACACTGGTTTCAACTTCGGAGTGTTTACGTACGATGCAAATGGGCCGCCCGTGCAGTATTTCCCCATACAGCACACGAGCGAACGGGCGTACAAGTATGCCGAATTCACAATACTGAACAATCACGGCAACAAAAACTTCACTTGCGTGTACAGAGTAAGAATACATGGGACGGTTTAGAACAAGCACGTGTAGCATTTCTTTACAATGAAGTTTGATTTTTAAAAGTTGAAACTTTAAAGCGATTCGAATTTTATTATCAAAACCAGATGATATATTACAAAAATAGTAAATACAATTTATGATACTTGAATTAAGGCTAGCATTGCAAGTTCCTCGAAAAGTATTGCACATGTCACATGGTATGGCAGTAATTTTACATCTAAATTGTGCATCATTTTAATTTCTCTCAGCAGTTCACATGCAAGAAAGGGATAAACTGCATTATACTTTCATTTGTATCCAATTAACAAGCTCTACGTAATGTTATTTTTTCTTGCACATAACCCTAAAATCAATGGTCTTCCCCATTAGAACAATAATATAATAACTGCGCAAGCTTCGTAATCTATTGCGCAAAACACTTTAACGTCTTTTAAACTCTATATAAATGGGGTTCAAGAGTCAACATGTTGTAACTTTTTAGCTGTAATTTACAAGTATTCATTAGCAACTAACCTTTTCTTGCTCAACACACCTTCACTGCCCACTAAACAAGCTAGATAATGAAGTACACATTAGAGAGAGAGAACATCGTACAATCAAAATAAATAATTCAGCCTCCTTCATTACTCAGTAATTAGTCTTACACTTTATACCTAAACCATATAAAATTTAATTTCGGTACCATCTCTTCGTATATACTATGAATTAGGCCTATATTTAATAATTGGCAATTTGTTTCTATCACAGATCTTAACAAAGAAGATCAAATTTAACAACAATTGTAAATATTCATCTGTGAGATTATTAAGTTGAAAGCAGTGGCAGCTCAACAGACTCGGAGACACATTTCTATTAAAATTTTCCCGTAATCTCCCAATTAATTTCTCTCAATCTTCATTTGTTTCTCACAACGTAAAAAATTGAATAGATAGCTATAGATACACATTTCTTTAAGCACATATCTTCTTCCTAATCTAAGCACTAGTTTTCAAAAAAAAGTTTAATAAACTGGGAATTTATTAGTGACTTCTTAGCAGTTTTAACCCAGTTTGGTGGACAGTTTTTTTAGCAGCTACAGATATAGTTTTTCTTTTCAAGCGTAATATATCCAATCTGGTCTCACCTATATTATTCTTTAAATTTTAGAGACTGTTACCCATGAGCTGCCACTAAAACATAGAAAAAAAAAGTATTCAACCTGCCGCGTGTTTTTCCTTAGCTGCTAGATATCACTGGGAAAACACTTCTAATTGGTGGGAATCAGCAAAGAACACGTCAAAGGTAGAGAGACAACGGACGGATTCGTAGAGAGCTTTGACTCATGGCTGCCAATTTCTTGCCACATGGTTATGGACGTCAATACAAAGAATTATGGGTGTTGCCTCATTTTTTTTATTTAGAACCAGCTCTGCAAACAAGACCAAAATCGACTATTTCAGTAAAAAAAACAAGTTTTATGAAAGGATAAATGATTGAGATTTGAGATGTAGTGACATGTGACTCAGCCAGCTAGTTTTGACCCCTCAAGTGACTCGAATCGAATCATGAGAAAGAATTTTATTGCCCTTGTTGCGATGAGAATCGTGCTATATTTTAGCTCGGCAACAAGCTGAACTGCTCGCGTTCTGCCTTGCAATCAGGACGTCCCTGGTTTGAGCCTAGCGGTCAGAAACCGTGCTCAATTGTTTCCGCCATTTCCCACAAACTTTTCAAGCAAATTCTGGGATAATTCCTCTACCACAGGACATGTTTCCTTGGGTGGAATTCACAATATGAACAAGGGTTTTTATGTTTTAACCTCCAAAAATGTCTTGATCCTCAAGTGTTTTCTGGTAATGGCTTCATCTCTAATACTGAACAAGAGATCAATCTTTTAGTGAACTCTCGTTTTCTTTCAGAAGCTATCTGTGGAAGGTCAGTAGGAGCTTGGAGGCTCAGTGGTTATTTCCACTTCAAAAAAATCAAAAGGATCACTACCTACCTGCCCAAATAATATCTCAAGTCTCAGCCATTTGGGAAATATGAGTTTGTTGAAATTGCATTGCTTTCAAAATGGTTCGATAGCTTCCAACACCCTTGGTAAACAGAGCTGATTGTAAACAAAGCATAACGGTTCTAGCTTACTTCACGTTGAACGCTGAAGGAAAAAACTTACTCTCTACAACTGATGAAGGTTTCAAGCCTGTCTTACGTGGTCAAATAATTCACACCTTCTTTTGATGAAAGCCTTTGATAGAAATTTTGACAGTATTTCACACGGTTTGAGGGAAGTTGAATCAACGTCACAGTATCACTTGACACTTCCAGCAACTCTGACTATATCTTTGTGACAGACTCGAGGTTATGTCTGGCGTTTACAAATTATCGGCAAGGGAAGACGTCTTTGGAATCGCAAGCTGCGAACGGTTCACAGAATCTGCAGGCTACTATTGATATTGTTGATCATTGTTGACATTGACATAATGTCAAATTGTGATATTGCATTTTGATTTCACACTTTGCCTTGGCCATCACCTTCCAGCTGATGGGAGAAGCAAGAACGAAGTAGTTCACATATGGAATGTTGATTTGTTCATTTTCTTCAAACCCTTCCAATGATTTTATGGAAATAGAGCCCGCCCTAATTGAAAATGACGAAATTTCCGGCAAAATCATTTTCCATCAAAGATATGCCAGAACCCACTGGGTTTTATCAGATGATTGTGTCAAATGATTCGACTCGACAGTTGACCGTGTAAAACAGGCTTTTCATAGAAACTTAAAATTGCTTTTTCTCTAAATAGCAATGGGCCAGTTCTTAACTGGTAATTTGCTGCACGGCTCCTTTCCGTGCATTTCATGTTCTTCTTCTAACGTGAAAAACGTAACATAATAGGCAAAGGCAGAAACCACACCAGTAGATACTTTGACTATCTTTCGAGAAGACTGCGAGTATCCAGAAAGCCTTCGTTCAACACATTCTGACTTGGTTTGCGAGAGACTTTCAGAGACGTTGCTGGATGTCGTTTGATGTTTTACGGTTAGCGTTGTATACCCACAACGAAAACCTCAGATGTGGATTTTTTCAGTTTTAAGTTCATGCGTGGGTCACTGTGGAGAGTACGTAGTAATCGGCTGATTAATTGCAACTGTGTCATGTCTTGGTACCTCTAGAATTGATTAAAATACCTGTGATTATGTGCTGCACTCTTCTACTTCATAAACAATCAAAAAAAGGAATCATTCCAATTTCCATAATAGACAACATTCAAAAAGGCTTAATCCAGAGTCAATAAGGACTTTTTAAAATGTAACCCCATAAGAAAAGCATTACACACATGATTTTAATCGTCTCTGGAATGAATTTTTGAATTTGGTCTATTACCCCTACCCGTCCCACTGTTTTTCTTGTTTCTTTTTAAGTACAATTTTAGCTGTCCATTGAAAAAAATATATATATATTTGAAGCCCAGAAAACCCTAGTTTTGGGGTGAGTGTATCAAAAGACTTGTCTGGATTGGGTTTGATAATAAAACCAGAGGTTTTTCCCAGCCCTGCTTTCGGCCCTGTACAAGGCCTCATCGATCGATGGCGTGGACATCTCCAGCACATCACGACGCTAACCGTAAGACACCAAACGACACATTCGGACTCGAGTTTGTTCTTGTAAACACGCATTGAGATCGGTATCATGGCTGGCAAGACTTCCGAGATGAATCCCGGCTATCAGAGCAGAGTCACCTGCTGGAGGTTGTCGCAGATGACAGTCTCCATGACAACTTGGAACACCACCTGGATGTTGGAAGTGTCTGTGGCCGTCGTGAAGTGCGGGTAGATGACTTTTGCCGAGTTGTGGTTGCGCAGCGCAAACTTGTGCTGGATGAACAGAGCGCCGCGATCGACGTCGTAATCGGGACCCTGAATGAACGAAGAGTCAATTAGATTTGGTCAGTGACTTTATTGTAAATATTGTAGCTCCCGTTCGTCGATCTTGGGCTTGGGAGGGAAACAATAAGGGTCCTCAAGTAGAGCCATCTGATATTTTCTTAGCTATAGTCTGGCCAGGATTCGGTCGACTGAAAAGGACGACTAAATTTACAGCCTTGGTGGCTCTCACAAACTTGACAAGAACAAAACATTCTGGGGGCTTTTCAAAAACAGTGCAGCATCAGCAGAAACTTCAAATCAAGCATTTAAGCTCTTCATAATATGCATAGAATGTAACAATTATTAACACAAATCACACGTAAATTTGTTTTGTGAACTATACAACGAGATGTTACCAAAAACTGAACTGATTTCTCTAGACTCTGGAGACAAGATGTTGACACCGATTTGGGGTTGTTAGGTTGGTGTATTTGGCGGTAGTGCTGACTAGTGGCGCTCCCCGTGGAATTAGTTCTATTCTTAAGAAAAATAGAGTATATGTATCTCTTTTGGCGATTTGGCAGCAGCATAATTGAGATCGACGTAGCAACTGCAGTTAGAAAATATTTACAATTTGATATAATTAAACTCACCTTGTAGTCGGGGAAGTAGTAGCGCAAATGTCGGCCCGAATAAAGTATCTTTTCTCGGAAAAGGTCATACTTGTTGAGAAAAAGTACAAACGAGGCTTCGCGGAAGAAACGATTGTTAACGATTTGAGCGAACAGGTTCAGGCTCTCGTCCAGTCTGTTCACATTAGCATCCTCCTGGAATTCAAGAAATCAACGTGCAAATGTCAGCAACGCCAATTGTAAGAGGTGTACTACGTCCGGGAATAAAATTCTCTGAATATTTACCTATTTTAAAAGTTACCGTTATCGTCAAAAGATATGAAAAAGTGTTTTTTGGGGGTTTTATGAAGATTGTTATGTTTTTCAAGTGTGCAGATGTGTGCCAGAGTTAAAATTCCGTGTCGCTTGTTGATATTTGTTAAGTTTTCGGTTGGAATGTCTATTAGGCCTCCATTTGGTGTGCGCTGGTCTGTTGTGGCGCTTGCGGCTCTAAGTCAAATAACGAGTGCGGTCGAAGGCAGATAACGTTTCAAGCCAGGGAAATGATGAGCCGGGAATTTGGCCGAGTCTAATACCTTTGGGTTTATGGAGATACAAGCAAGTACAGTTGCCTTGGAAGTCAATGGCGTTATAATTGTGTTGTGCTGACGACGTAGCGCTGGTAGGTAAGAAATGGCGCCACGTTCGCAATGAGTGGAAGGCAATTTTCGTAAGGATCAAAGAATGACTAACAGTATTTCGACCCACTTTCGTTCTTGTTACTCACCACCAGTGTCATGTCGTATCCGCTGAGCGAGACTACAAAAAGCACAGCACGAACGTTGTCGAAGCAGTAGATCCACTTGCAGCGCTGCGACCGCTGCCCGCCGACGTCAAACATGCTGATGATGACGTTGTTGATACGGAAGTGTGTCTCGATGATTCCACTCGTGCGAACGCGCGCTCGCAGCACGTCTGTTGCAGTGGGAACATATTTCCGATCGCAGATTCGGTCCATGTTCTCAAATAGGCTGGGAGGTAGAAAAGTATACATGTTGTTAATTGGTGCTTGTGGACAAAATTGACCTAAATCGTGGCCATTTACAGTTTAGTGGCATGAAAAGCTCATTTAATGGAAGATGAGATGCCACTTCATAAAATGTGTCTGAACCATCTTCACATTCTGCGTAGGGAACAGCTACCATCAAGCCAACAGTAGGAAAGTTGTAACTTACTAAATTGCGGAGTCATTGAGTTCGTATTCGTAGCCGCGAGCGACTGCTAAACGAACGCCTCGATCCTTCCAAAGAGCTCTAAGGGAAGACGCGATACCAGGCAGAATGGTGAAGGTTTTGTCAAAACAACTGCTGCTGATCAACACTGCTTGTGCATGAGCCTGACAACAAAAGCACCAATGAAACATAATCGTAAAAAATTATGATAGTAAATTAGTTAAGTCAGTTGAGTGCGTCAAAGCTCATATAATAAAAAATGACACTAATGTGCCGTTACCTTGTTTCTTGAAGACTGCAAGTTTATTCTTAGCAGTCCCATTCCGCTTAAGACATACTTCATCGAAGAGAGAAGATTATCCATAACGGTCGGACGAAAGCTCCGCAGCTCGTCTCGAGTGAACCCATCGCTGTGGATGATCTTCATCTGCTTGACGAGCGTGCTCTTTCCACTCTCTCCGGCACCAAGCAGCAATATCTTAATGACATTGCCATCTTGCTTGGCTGATTCACCTAGCTGTTTGTCAATTTCTTCGCTTCGTCTCTTCGCCTTCGCCTCTTCTCTGTCCAGCGTCAGACACCCTCCCATACCATCTTATATCCTGTCACGCTGCTTGCTCTAGACTAGCTCACAATTATGATCCCGTTATAAATTTAGATAGATAATTACCATAACCTATCAGGCCAGGGGGCTTCCTAATGCCCTAAAGTGACCTAATTAACACACCTATGATGCAACACAATGGCGAGCTTAAATTTGAATGTGATACACGTGAAACGGAGACTATATCACAGCAAAAATTTAAAGAAAACACAAACTTAATAAAGAATGTTGATTTAAACCGCAGAGAACAAAGATCGAATTGAAATCCTCCATCTTGATAAATAAGAGACGAAAAAACAGATTTGTTTGCAGGCCTGTTTCCAAGTACTGACTGGGTGCGCAATTTGTTGATGGCGTTCTCTGGTAGAAAATGTTTCAACTAAACAATAGTTGCTGCATTTTTGAATAGCTGGTTTTTTAATTCGGTACGACAATATTTTTGCAGTAAAATTACTGCTGAAAAGACATGAGTTTTAAAATTAGTTGACATAGTGCCGTAAATTACTTTTATCAAAAACACCAGCGTGTAAAAATAGGTGACATCTTAAAAGCGATTTGTTATCTTATGATTATTTTCATACTAAGTTCCTCGTGCAATAAAAGACGGACGCCTAGTTCATGGCCATAGTTATGCCAAGTTACACAGCCATGCCTAATTACCTATTTATGTTCCAAATTGGTCAAGCAACAGTTTGTTTATTGATTTACCCTCTTCACCTAGGCAACACAATCAACAATTCAATTGTTCAACCGACAGCGATCAGGCCAGGCCACGTCAACTTTATTTTAGTTTTTACATTATATTTCAAGGTTCTTTTTCAATAAATCAAATTACTCGTGTCTTGAAAGTGGAACTAGAATGAAGAGGTCTGTAGGGAATCAGAAACGACGCGAGAGCCACGTGAATCTGCCTTGCAAAATAACACAGTCGAAATGCGCAACGATTCCTGTGGACCCAAACTTGCGACCTCGGCCACGAGCTACGGATGGGAAAGAAGTAGTACGTTTGGTCACTCACGACGGGGTTCGAGAGATGATCATACCCCACAACAAGCCAAACATTTATCCAGGCATGGTGGAAGCCAGCGAATTCAATAGACTGAAGCAGCAAGCCAAGGTAAAGACACATTGAATAAGAAACCATGATGTTAACCTACAATATCGATCAAATATTTACCAACCTACATATCAACAACAATCTCCTCCCTAGGTACTGACCTTCGAAGACCGCAAACGTATGATGGATGAAGACGAAGCTGTAAAGCAGCAGAAGTTAAAGGAATGTCTCGATCGAAAGGAGCAAATCCAAAATTGGGAGAAGAAGCGAGAAAAAGGCGTTAGGCTAACTGACGTAAGACGATCCTGTTGTCACTGTCGAAGCTATTGCAAACCTCTTGATTCTATTTACCACATCGAAAACCGAGTCGCTTATTATGTAGAAAATGATTGCTAAATTAGAGTCAAGAAATTACTTTGTTTGGAAATAAAACCACAAAATTACTGGCCAAACATGTGAAACGACTGCAGTATGACAGTGTGTTTGCTTGTGTTCAGTTAGAGCAGGACGCTCGAGACAGGGCTGACCATCTTCTGCGGAAAGCATTTGAAATGCAACAGGAGCAGCAAGAGGAGGTGAAGATGGCCAATCGGATCATCATGGGGGCTAAGTGTCACATCGTCCGCCAAGCCCAGATTGCCGAGAAGAAACTTGTGGAGTAAGTTAGCGACCCCTTTCGGTCCTTTTCATTTTAACTCATACTTTATTGTTCGAGGCGGGGGAATCAAGTGACCAAATATTTTTAACTAAAGCGCTGGCATGGACTCGTCTCTGTCCAGACCTCTTTCGCGTTCCAGGCTTTCATCCCTCTAAGGTACTACGACCAGCCTTCCATTCAATAGTCGTTCAACTAATTGTACCGTTAGTCTACCAAATTTTTCTGAATTGGTATGTGGTAAAGGACTCTTTATTTATCAGTACAGTCTAGTTATTGAAACAAACAAACTCCAAACGTTTCGCTAACTATGCTGAAAGCTTCTTCAGGGCGATTGCGACGAAATTTACGTGAGAAAAAGTGTTGCGAAAAGTGTCGAGATATAGGAAGAAGACACGAGTCTTAAGAATTTAATAACCAAACATTTTTCCGTAAAATGTGGCTAGCATGGAACTGGGCGAGGAGAACAAACGCCTGGACCAGATGATGGAGGACCACCGCCGAGAGGCTCTGAAGGCAGAGGAAGACAAGATCGAGGCAAGACGGATTCGCAACCACGCGTACGTCACGCAGATACTGGACCAGGCGCGAGAGAACGAAATCCAACGTCTCTTGGGCTCGGAGCAAGTCGAAGAAGTAAGTATAAAGATCAATACGGAACACTCTTCTGCAACATTTTCATTTCTTTAAAAAAAAACTGTTAATAACTGGGTTAAACTGCTGAAAACTTCTAACAAATAAACTGCCAACGTTTCGCTAA
>QKMV01002002.1:0-14290 GCA_003287335.1 Lednia tumana
TGACTTCAACTAACGCATATCCAGAGTGAGTGAACACTCATCGACATTTTCATTTGGTTATTACTGGTATTTTTGTCATACTTGGGCTCTAAATATTTGCAGCTGGGTTGAATTCGAGGGTTAAGTATAATAATATAATTTCGGTTCGAGGCCGCTCAAAGCGGCAATTCCGACAAAAGTATTACTGCAAGTCTAGTTTCAGTCAGCCGCACTAGTTAATTACCTAACCCCTTTGTCGCGACGCCGACAGTGTTCAAGGCCCCAGTCCGAAAATACCCCGGCATTAATATAAAATAGCATTCGTGGTAGGTTTGTAAGGATTATTTGGAATTTAAACCAAGCATTTGATATTTTGGTCTTGGTAATGAAGAGGCATTTAAAATAAAATGAATTAAACACAGCGTTCACATGCGTTCCCCGGCGTTCCTCCAGAATTTAATTGTGAGGGTACGGTCAAAAATAAAATAAGAAGTGGGTGAACTGCGTGCACCTGCGTGCATTGACCACTACATCACTGATTTTATCAAATATGCGTTTTTACAAATACGTATTTAATATGTAAGTACGGGCAAAAACTTTCCCGTTCCTCGGATGGCAATTTGACCTAATGACTAACAACAAAATTGCTAAGCGTGAAAAAGACTGTAACTAAAACCTTAAAAAGCACCACCTCAGTGGTGAGATGAGACAGAGGTGTACCACCTCAGTACACGGGTACTCCCCCACCCCCCCAACCGCCGACAAAATAGACCCCCGTCAACCATTGAGGGGGTAGGAGGAAGGAAGACTGGGCCTCTTGATCATACTCACAGCTCTACTGATAAATAATCTTCAAAATAAAGGAGACTGTTTTTTGCAGAGCAGAGGAAATGTAAATAATGGCACCTCAAAAGTCTAGACAAGCCGAATCATGCATCTAATATATGATATGGAGACTGGTATTGTGAAAGCACTTGCCTTTTTTTTGTACATTCCTTACCGTCGTAGCAAACAAAGAAATTACGATATAAGCAAATAAAATATATCATTTTAGGATTCTCAGAGTATAAATGACATATTTTGCAAACACGTGAATAGTAAACCAATAGCTTACACTCAATTTCACTCTCGGCACGTAAAGTTGAAATCACCTGTTACCTGTCCTCATGCTGATACCATACTTTTGTCTAATAATTTCAAACTTAACCGTTTGTGTTCGATTACACCATTTTCAAGGATGCAGAGCTTCCCTCTATCGGAATAAAAGGCAACTGTTAGTTTACTACAACTCACGCAAGTCCGCGAAGCAGCACTGCCTGTCTAACGAAACCCTCGGGTTCAAATTAGAAAATGTCTCGATTGGCTTATATTTCTGCAGTGTAGATAGACACTAATCAGTCTAGGTACCAAAATATACAAATATACGTTATCCTTTGGTTAAGAAGCTATCAACGGACAACCTTGAATAAACTTTATTGCCTCAATATTATGGGATAACTATTTTATATTTAACTATTCTTCGTTACTCGTTACATATCGTAGAATTGTATAGGTCGTTCATACAGCATAATTATATTAAATGTCTATAGAATACATCACACATATTTCAGTTATACAGATAATTTCACTTTTTTTCTATAATGTACACTTTAGGAGGGTCTCGCAGTACGTTTCAAATTTTAGTACATTCACAACCACTTCCAGCAATCGATTATTAGCTCGAATTGCTTGAATGTTTCAAATATAATTGCATTCGTTTCCGAAAGATAGGTGCTACTGTACTACATAGTACATGGGCGTCCTAAAACACGTCCACTCATCTAAGCACAATGGCTCTAAGAATTGGTACACAATCCCACCTTACACTCGACAGGTATTTTAATTAAAATATAGAAACATCACAAATCAATGATTTTACATACCAGTTTAAAAAATATAATGTCATGCTCACAGAAACAAAATCCACTACAACAAAATGTATTCTCATCATAGCATGTATCTCATGGTGCCAGCACGAATTATTCTTCAGTATCAAATTTATGGCATCACATTTTCACGTCAGTTATTCTTATTATTGAACGTAAAGTATGGATTTAATAAGGAATAAAAGTGTAATACTAATATAAACAATCGAACTTAAACAAATAATTTTTTTAGCACCAGAAGATTTGCCCGTACTTTTGACAGTGCCCCGAAGTTTCAGATCTGCAGCACTCGTTTGAACTCCAGTCACCTTTTCGGCGTCGAAAGGACTCAGTTCATTGTGATCGTGCTCACTATCAGCCGAAGAATCCGCGTCCTTGGAGAGGATATCTGAAAAGAGATATTCGAGAAGTTAAATAAAATGGTACAATGATTCGCGATCTGTATACCACTGCATGATAATTTCACGGAAAGGATTATTATTACATAATTATGCTCGTATCCTGAAGTGCAAGAACTATTTCAGCATTGTTTGCTGCATGTAGTATAGCTTACAACTAAGGTCAGGAATGGGGATGGAGTGGATAAGGAGTCGTGCCATTTTTGGTGGAGTAACTATCCCAGTATGTGTCTGGAATAGGCCGATTATATTTTTATTAATTTGTTGTGTTTGGCATAAAATATAAAGATATGCACTTTTTGTCTTGTCTTCGTACGAAGTATTTTAAGCGCGCAATGTTTGTTTTCAAAATGCCGTTTTTTGGTTGCTTAAAAACGTATTGATTTCTTCCGTAGTGGAACGTGGCGTCATTAATTGTTATGATAGGCTGATGCCATGGTTTCGAATTGAAGGTAAGCTTATTATTGGCGTGATTAGGTATCCGGTAGGCGTAATACGGAAAGTGACGGTAGTATGCGTTTAAAACTTGCGTTAATTGCCTGACCAATTCTGATGTTTTTTGAGTGATATTTCTGAGCCGCATAGTTAAACACAAGAAAGGTAAAAGTATCTTCGTGATCCAGAAACAATTCTCTGTCGTGAATAGCAAAGAGAATAAAGTCTGGACTCGATGAGACTTGCTTCTTGTTGTGTTTAACGTTAACACCAAGGAAAACCACAACCAGGATAGTCTGTCACCAGGATCAAACCTGAGTTTTTCCGAACGAACAGCTTGGGTACGAGGAACGATGTCAAGCATTTTTCCGAAATCACGACCAGCATATTGGTATAGCTACGGGATCGAATAGAAACCGTCCATTCGAAGAAGACAGCTGATTTTCGTCAGTCACTGATTTATCGATGTTGGGGGATGTATTTTGACCATATGAGATGCAGTTTTGTCAAAATTGGGAAAGAAAGCGTATTGGTGTGTTGATACGGCTAAGATACGTCGTATAGAGACAACCCCTTTCGCGCTTCACTTTCCGGTTCTACCATTGGCCAGCGTGACACTATTCCATCTCATTCACTTACCATTATCTTTAGGAAAAACCGACTCGACTGTCGCCACGTCTGAACGATAGAAGGTGGATGGGGCAGGAATCTCTGCAAACAGAAAACCACGCATCCATGATGCCTCACACCATTCCACCCGCATTCCTCCCGGCATCAGACAAATAACATCACCCGAAAACCTGGGACATGGCCAACAATAATTTCTTAACCTCGATATCTTATTTCTGAGTTGACATATCAAACAGCATTTTATGACATATAGCAGCAAAGCATGTACACATGCTCTTCTCGGGGTAGATCTACTGATTCAAGTTTTCTTCTCTCGACTCCCCTCTAACCATGGTGATAGGCCAGCCATTTATCAGCCGTGCCATGTCTCTTACGCACAGCTTCAAACCATTTGTCTTCGGGAATTCAATTCCTCTCCAGCATGGAGCAAACAGAATAAGATCAAGTTTTATGTACGTTAAAAGCGAAATAATAATATAAAAGAAATGCACTCTGAAAGTGCTGTGCCAGTTTCTTGAAAGTCAAAAATGCTGCCGATGCATAAAAAGGAATAGAAAATCCGTGTTTTGAGATTGAAATGGGAAACGGAATGGTTTTTTTGCCGTTCATAATTATATCTTGTAAAATTCCCAAATTCATTTTTGATAAATATGTCGGCAATGTGGAAGGTATAAAAGTAAAATATGTAAATAGTACCAATAAATCAGCGAAATATAATATACAAATCCAGCTATAAATCTGGCAGCACATTTTTGGTAACATCGTTTTCTTATTAGTAAGTATACAAAATATCTTGCCGATATCATGATTTGTACAATTAGTTCCAAAAATATCCGCACATGTACTTTCCTTCTGTTCTAGATCAACTAACGAAGAAACCAACTACAAGTCTCAATGGTCAGCTCGAATAGCTCGAACAGGGAAAAACTTGTTATCTTCCTAGTGTCCACTCTTTTCCAAATCTTTCGCAGCTGTAACTTATTGGTGGTCAAAACGCGATGGAATACAAATGAAGTTAGTATGAGCACGCTTTACGAATGCAACTAACCGCCCTCGGCACCAAATAGAAAATCCGGGAGTCTGGACTACGTCTAGCATGCCCTTGAGTTTTTTTTCAAACGAACAGAAAATTCCGTGATACATATTTTACTAATATTGTGGAATATTGTTGTCGCCTGTATTTATTTTCTCGCTGTACAGGTTCTACTTCGGCCCTTATTTTCATGCAATGTAATAAATGAGTATTAACTAGCAGTATCTTGTAAGCTTTTTAACCATCTTACTCGCATTACTCCATTACCACTCGCTAAAAATCATGAGAATGGTAAATAAACGGTTATCTCAAAGCATCTTTCCTCGTCTTCCTCGTCTCCGTTGTCACCTTTCTTATTCCTCCCTGTTGTCAGAGGTGCCAGTCGCGTCACACGTCCACGAAATTTGCTGGCTTTGCTTGTATTAGAACACCATACTTGTTTACGTACTCTGTTGTCAAACATTCAAAAGGGGTTTCAAAAAATCCTACGTTAAGGCAATTGACGATTTGTTAAAATCAAATCGCTAACTTTCAATTCCATTTCTGACAAAAATAAGTGCAGTGCAAGTAAAATCCGTGCAAGAGGTAATAAACTCACGATAAAGTTTGATGCTGCCGTCAGTGTCTCCCAGCGAGTTCTTGGAGACGCATTTGTAGGAGCCGAAGTCCGCTGGACCCACGGCCTTGATCTTCAACTTCATGTGAACCTTATAGGCATTGTCGAGAAGAACTGGCTCGAAGCGACCTCCTGTAGCCAAAGTATGGACACAGTATAATTAAAACTAAATATCTGGGGTATTATAATAAAAATTACATTTTTTAATTTTTGATGTATTTCCCTGAAATCAATATACGCATGCACAGACCAAAGGAATACCAATTTATTGTATAATAAAGAGTTTTCATGAATAAAGAGTTTCCATCCTTAGATGATTTAAATTTTAGAATTTTACCTATTACTTCATTTTCCTCCACTTAAATGCCAGTTCTTAAAATGAATCTCTTATTTTGAGCTAGGAAAGCCAGTTTGGTAATACGATTTTCTTTAGCCCATTTTTCCGATATTTACCCACATCATTTCCGATTGATTCCTATTTTATTTTCAAGCAAACAAAAACAATCCATCCATCGAGGGTATTATTGTGCAATTGACCGTGCATTTGGAAATCTATAATGTTACGTTCATGCTTTATTGTGCAAATAAACACGTTGCTTTGATGTGTAGTTGAGTTATCAGTTTCTAGAGTTGCTTTGAAGTCGGTGCGCAACCAACGTCGACAAGACGAGAGAAGACCCTAGACTCTCGAGTCACTTAGACTATGATAAAGATGCAAGGATGCTGCTACCAGCATTGCTTGAACTGTTACTTGCAATGGGCTGGCTACTCAAGTGTGAGATATGGGCTTAATAATCCTGGCTAGGTTCCACGAGTGCATCACTTCAATGCACTTTGCAAGTAGTGCTTTTTATTATTAGCTTGGCAAGAAAAAATTGAACTTTTATCTGACGCGAAAAAAAATGTTTCTAAGCTACACATTGGAATCAAAATGAATATTTAAATAAAAAGACAGCCATTTCAAGTCTGACAAATTTCAAGTTTAACCGGATCGCGGGTTGAGGGTTAGTTTTATTTTTATTTTTACAGACTACCACATACTTTTCAACGGTTATGAAAAGGCTTTACTTCAACATCGTTCGTCGTAGGGTGTCGCGAATGGCAAGCGCTTATCGACAGTTTTTGTCATAATATGGCTTCATCTCATGAATTCTTCATTTGAACCAAAGATACAGCATTTCTCTCGTCGAAGGGTTAGCATCCCCATTACTCAATCCTCTATAAAGCTCCTATGGCAATTCTCCGCCCTAATCCTTCGCTAGTCAAACACTGTGAAGGAGCAGCGTTTGAAATATTTATAGCGCGTCATCCGGGCGTCGAACGCTATTGCCCATAGGTGTTCAGTTATTCTTGCTCATCTTGAAATCGACACGCTCACGGCTATAACATTGGCTTATGTGACATTTGTGGTGGCTTGAAATTGTAATGGAGATTAAAATTCCATGACAGATGTCACAGGTATTTAATTGACAAACAATAATTTTGTAAATTATGGAAATAAAATGATGGACCGAAGTATCCATATGATCAACGCAACAAAGGATCAGCAATTATACTAAATTAAATATCACTCGTCAGTTATTATTTGAACACATTTCAGTTAGCGATATGTTCTGCTCTACTAACTTTTTGAAAATGAATATTTTAGTTTCGCTACATCACGTTCTGCATGTACAGGAATAGTTAAGTACCTATTTCCACTAAGATGATGGGACCTGCAGAATGGCATCGTAGGTAAGCAATGTCATTTATATTTATATTGTAATCAAAAAGAGAGTAATTCGGTTTTACTCAATAATATTCCAAAAACACTTATTTTCTGTAGGTAGGTTAACCGTCTCGTAAATTTCCTGGTATATGCCATTATGCAAGCCAAGAGCTCTGTACGTTATGTTTTATAAATGTAATCGAATTTCTTGTGACGGTTTTTTGCGTTGGCTGGTCGGGTAGAAACATAACTCGTTACTTTCCATTACTAAAGCAATAAACTTGGTTACAAAGAAAGCGGAAGATAATCACTTTAGCAGCGAGTAGGTAAGGTAAGGTGGTCCCAAAATGAACGCAAGATCAAAATCTCCACCCCTTCTGAAACTGTGCTTAATATCTTGTTAAAGTTGTGATTAAATTACTTCCAACAATGAAGCGGGGAAAAAGTACGGCATGGACAGTAAACTCACACGGTGGATAAACCGTATGCCCTCTACTGCGGAGCATGGAAATAGAACAGAAGTTTAAAATTCCTTAAAATTGTAAATGAGTGAGTGTAAGTGCATTACCCTTACAACTGGAATGCCACTCACATACTTTATTTTTTTCACTTCGTGCATTGGAGAATTATTCGGATTTTCAATCTCGTAACAGCTTTTTAGTTTTTACCTTGCGCTATGATCTCTCCTTTTTCCCTAGTCCAGTAGTTGATGGACTTGGGGTATGCCTCCGAATGACACTCCAGTGACATTTGCTGACCATCGTGGGCTCCCACCAATTGGTTCTGAATCCAGATCATGGGAGGAACTGCACAGAAGAAGACGTCGATGGTTAAATTTGGCCATGGATGACAATAGTCAAGTATCACCTAGCTCCATAAAATCTTACCGCACGTTATTTCTGCACAATTACAGGTACAAAGCATTGGAAACTACTACGGTAGGGTGTGACAAGCTGCTAAAATGATTGATGTAGTCGATATTTTACTACCTGCTTACACCATTCGTTTTAGGAAAGCTCATATCAAATTAACATTCCAGAAACTCAGCGATTGATACATTAAAGTGTTGTGGAGAAGGATCTCCAGTAGGGAATCTCTAGAGGGATCTCTAGGGAATGGCCATGAGACTGTTTCGACTAACCCACTTTACCACGGAGCAAGTTTAAAATAAAATTGTACGTACAATGCACGATGAGCATGATCCTCTTGCTGACTGTGGGAGGGACGCCGTTGGAGGCGATGCACAGGTACGCGCCCATATGAAGGCGATTCACACGTGTTATGTTGAACACTGCGCCCTCTACGCTCGCAACTGGCAAGGAAAAATACCTAATTGGAATGATTTGTAGCGTTGGCAGCTCTTTTATGAACAAACCCCTGGCAGTGATAACCTGAATAGCGTGTCTTGATGTTATATCTTGTGACCCAGTCGGTCGGTTTCAGTATTACTACCTTTATGACTCACTGGAAACTTATATCACTAAAATATGGCGTCAATAAATAATACACATTCTTTAATAAAAACGTACATAAAGTGTAGAATGCATACCCACTGTACAAAACAAGATGTTGGACATGTTATTAAACTTTTTAGCCTCACGGTAAATAGGTGTAATAAAACCGTAATAAATTGGAGTATTTTTGTTTGCAATTAAGATAAGGGTTCTAAAATAAAAGCTTCATGCATCAACTAGAATATATACCTACTTTATCCTTGGAAATATCTTTACAATACGTCACGCATTGTTTCCGGGAAGGAAAATATAGCAGCATTTTCCATGCAACCATATCGAGTGCAGTTTCTACGGTTCATGATTTATAAATTGCATTTCAAAGGAGCCAATAGATTTACAAAAGATGTTGGCCACGTTTTAAAAGGAGCATAGTTCTATAAAGGATGACTTATTGTTACGCCCTGTAGGACGTATCAATAATTTATCAAGCTGTCGTCCCTAGAAATCGCATTTATTTGGTAGCTGGATCTACAGGAGTTGAAACCGTTATAGTGGGAAGATCATGTCAAGCGATGTTGCACGCTAGGGAGTCAGACGATAACTTATAGAATGGAAAGTTACAAGAGATTCTTTCCGCAAAGAACTATTACAAGTGAAATATGGTGTCTGCAAAACGTGGAAATAGGCCTCGCATGTGACGGTTGCGTTTTCTTTTCAAATAATGTTATGAAATGTTAAGTAGCCATGTGAAATCCGAGTGAATATAAATATGCTACCATTATTCGCTCACAATTAAACGTGATATTCAAGTCTGGCAAAAGGTGCGGATGAATTCAGATAATTTTTTGGTGTTTAATATTAAATGTGAAATATTTTTGGAACCGAGCGCATTTATCACATTTCCAATGTGGAGCGGACCTTGTTATCAATCCTTTCTTAATCTCTAATTACTATATATAGGCGCTGTTTTAATAGGTTTTTCTCCGTTCCATTCACGTAATAATCTATGCCCCGCCTTTGACAATAATTTCACTTCCCTAAAATTGATTTAGTGTTTCAATAAGCTTGAATCTTAAACGAATTCTGAAGAAAAGGTCGTAAAATGTAATACCTTGGTAAAAATATATGTGCGTATAAAACCGAGGGGTAAAATATATATTATTTTAAAAGTAAGATATTCGTTTTATCCTCGGACGGTCGTATATTTGAGGATCGGTGAGAAGAAGGCCATACAGACTTCTGGTGAGGGGCCAGAAGGTCATTAGAAAGGAAATGTCTCGGTTCTCCTTACCAAACTGCGGAAGTGCGACGTGCAAGTTATCCTCAAACTTCGGGTATCCTGGTCTTTGACCGATTGGAAACGGTGTAATTACGTCCCTGCACATGGTTAGTTATTTCCGTTTTACATAAACTTATAGGAAATTCTGTGCAAGCTTTGGTGAGCGAGTGCCAGCGGAAACATTTTAATTATTATTACATTTTTAAGACTCATGTCTTCTGACTAATTTCAGCACAAGTTTTTTTTTTAATTTTAATTGTTGGTTTTCTTTTTAATTCTGCCATTTTTAGTATTATGGGACATTTCTATTGCTTTTATGTTTCATAAAAAAATTACCGGACTGATCTACCCCAAAAGCTAAACGATTTATTTCACTAGTACCTATAGTTTGTAGGGAGTTCAATTTTCAAATCGATCAACTTTCTATTTGGTAGCTTTAAAAGGCTCCAAACAGAAAAAATAAAATAAATAGTGCCATTTAAATAATAATAAGACGCTTCGCTCACTCAGTCGATTACTGCAATTAATATTTTTCAAACCTATGACACCCATTCCCAGCATACTATAGTGAGACCATACATAATAACCCAAAACTTATTACGATCACAGGAAAGATCCATCAGATCTATGTGGCATATCGTCTCCTAAGAATGCGACAGAATTTCCCCATCGAGAGTCGAGCCTATTTACTTCCTCAGGCTGAAGTTCTGTTAAGTTGCATATTGGTTAACCTTAGTTATTCCTTATGAGGTATTAAACGGATCAATAATAATTAATACAACTAATTATTGGTTAAAGTCAAATCCTAACTGCTACAACAGATTAGAAGGTGCCGTGTGGTTCGCGGGAATAAATTCGTGTGTGTGTTCGAAGTAACTTTGCTTAACTTCGTCGGCCCCCTTTGTCTCGAGTTCGAAGCCCGGCACCGCTCAGTCGCTGTAACAGTGTCCTAATTACGGGATGCACGTCGCACCGCACCCTAGTCGTGTGGGGAGAAAGCCACAGTCGCCACGCCACACTTTGCGCGAACGTCAGCTCGAAGTTAGCACAAGACAACGGCGACAGATTGTGCAAAGTCTTTATTTCATTGCTTCTTATGCTCACAACTAGCACTTCATTGTCTTTCGTACACATCGCAATCAAAGGCTGTATTCAATGCAGTCTTACAAAATTGCAATTGGTCGCTGACATCAGTTCAAGATTTTCTAGACTATTATGACTGGAACTAAATTAATAGTTTTACAATTTAGGAGAAAGTAATTTTATGAGTTCTATCCCATAATGAACTATTTTGAGGATTATTCAATTGAGATATACTAAAAATATAAAATAAACATTGCTAACGAATTGAGAATTTACTGAATGGTTTACTAATGTTGAGTGCTAATGACCGATAATTTGCACTTGTGAGAATGATGGGGGTAACCTTTAGATGTTCCGTTCCCGATTAACTCCTTGTCTGTAATAAGGCCTACATATTTCGAGAGAACGCGTAACACTTTTATCAATTTAACCACGCTAAGTTAAATAATTCGACTTACACGGTACCTAAAGCGGTCAAACGAATTGTCTGTGTAGACTTACATCTACTTGAAACCTTTTGAAACCCGCATTAAAAGTTCGCAGGCGATCGTCTTTCATGTTTTGTCGCTTTGTTGAAAACCAGACGCTTACAAAGCTAAAGCACGCGAGTCCAGCTTCTAGTGTTCCCGAAAATTTCAACAACTTTATCAAACATGACTATACGTGCGTTCGTATGCTATTCTGCTGCCAAACTTGAATAATAAATGCAGTACTTAGCCCACTGCAAAAGCTAGAGTTTTATTGTATTGGACTATTTCGCATTTCATTGTGTTCTGCTAACACATGAAGTTTGTGTATTGTGTATGCTTTAGTTATGATGGTGTTGTATTATAAGGCTACAAATTGTCAACATTAATGTCGCGTTACCTTTAGCTTTTTCTATGAATACATTCTAGGTAAAGCTTAAAGCTGAAGGTAGATTATCAAGTCAGGCAGCTAAATAGTGAGATGAGGTAATTTCTGTCATGTTTGCTTGGATTGTAGTGCTGCTATTACTGAGTGAGCTACATCAGCAATTCTACGAAATAAGCATCTCAAACTGCTCTTTCAAACACCGAAATACTTTAAGCCAATGCCAGGATTATTCAGTCAACATCAACCGTTAGTCAGGAAATTGCATTAATTTAACGAAACTCGCGTCCTATTTCGTGATCTCGTGAAAACGTATAAATAAATCAAGACTGTAGGTAGTACTCTAATTTTGTCTATACACGGCTAACACTTTTGAATTTCAGCACATCCGTTTACAAAGTAACAAACATTTTCTGAGCAATCAATCGATTTCGCTCTCATGAAGTCACCCATGATTACAGCGATCATGCGGGGCCCATTTAAAAGATGGGAGTTCCTTTTGATGCCACTTCAATAAAATATTCCTGCTTTGCTACAATATCCACATGCTTCGTGAGGGATTCTGCGGGGAAAGAAAGAACCATGACGTGTATACGGGGGTATCTTTCTTGGTAGGCGAACAAACGTGGTATCCCTACACCTAAAGCGATTGCTACACAGCTTATTCAACATAGCCTCTTATAATAAAAACTAGCTCATAAACATAGAAATCAACAGATTTTCAATAACATACCTTCCTTGCCATTTCCCAAAGTGATGGCTTCGCCTCCTTCGCGACGCCAAGTCACGGTTGGCGTCGGTGAACCCGTCGCGGCGCATCTCAGCGTCACGTGACTGCCCTCTCGCACCACCATGTCTGTAGACGTCGGATGATCCAAAATGTCTGGAGGGACTGGCGAGAAGAGAACCAAATCTTACTTGACAAGCTTTGCCCTAGATATCTTACAGGGTTTGTGATTGTATTTTTTTGCTTTACGTTAAAAGTGATCACGCCAACCAACCAGATTTCACTCACGCTAGCGACACTGACGGAATTTTATGAATGGCTCGACATTTTTATTTGAACTGCTACCAGGTCTTTTATATAGCATTTTAAGAACAAAGTTGGTATTTTATCAATCTTGATAGGAACCGTTAAAACACGACCAGTTAAACACAAATTTGCTAAATTAACTCGGTACAAAACGAACCCATCCATTTAAAAATTGTATTCTATATTTCATACTTTATTATATCATGACGTCCACGAACATTTCAGTGAATTTGTGTTGATTTAAACCATTAAATCTTATCACGATCGTAACTGAAAAAGGCAAACGCAATAATAATGTTATTAACCATGGATTAGCTGGTAATTAATTGCAACGGTTTAACTGGGTAGGAATCCGTTGTATAGGTAGGCTTCAGGGTTTTAGAGTGGGCGGTAAATTGCGTCAGTGTGGTTTTGTATAACGGCAATGCGATACAGGGGTTGCACCATTCCACATTCATTTGCATGTTATTAGCTCACAAATCGAGAGGGGCTAGCTAGCACGTTAAGGTGCGATACTAGCGAGCTGCCCCTCTGCTGTGTTTGTGCTTGTGCAGCTATGCTGCAGACGAGGGTAGTAATTCTATTCGATGCTTTTGCATACAAAACCTACCTACGCGCGCCAAGCGTGTTCGAAATCTATTTCTAGCGCCGTTTCTTGTCGTAGTTCTTAGAGTGAGCATAGAGCATTAGCGGGGGTTGGTGAGAGAGAAAGGGAGGGACTAATTGAAAAACATTGCTTACCAACTCACATAAGGAATATAAATTTGTTATCTCTATTTCAGTGAACAACAATGATATAGTTGCAAAAAAAAATACAACTGGTGGCCAAATGTGTCCGATTCACGCAACACACCTTGGAATAAGTTGTGCGAGATTGTGAGATAAAATAAATCGCGCATAACGCCAGCAATGTGCTACGCACTTTTTAACCCTTTATAGCTTTGTAAAAACATCGCGTGCAATGGCATTAATTTTACTATTAATTACACATGCATATTTGGTGTTTGGGCCTACCACGATGCGACATCAATGTTGCATTAGCTATGCACAATGTATAAAAATAACCATGAAGCTTAATAACCCATGCATAATATGTATGAAACAAGAAATAAATCCGCTTTTTATAAACGGACACATTGCACGCCGAGTGGATATTTCCAGTGCGCTTTAAATTCAATCAAAAAGCAATCAAGTCGTCGATTTGAAGCTGCATTTCTGAAAGTATGTCCTTTTAAATGTAGTTGATTTGCTACACGAACTTTGCGCATTCTACGTGTGAACTAACTTAATTTAAAATTACCATAAAAAATCAATTGTTCGAAGACCACATTTGAATTCAAAAATTGTTTCCCTTGATTGTATTTTATGGAAAGGCTAGGCTCGGGTGATAAAATCTGTTTCGCAGTAGGGAGGAGATGGGATGCATGATCCCCACGCCGAAAAGCCGCGCTCTATTGGATTGATAAAATAGAAAGCTTGTGAGATTATCGATTCTTAAGATTAAAATAAAATATAACGTCGACGTCAACGATTATACGAACTCGAATGGCTTGGTTCCGCGCCGATGACATATTTTTCAGGACATAGTTGTCAAAAAGAAACGTCCTCGTGTTTCCAGAACAGCTATAACTTTAATCGTCGTAACGACAAGGTTTGTAGGAGCTTTGAACTCATTAAGTAGCGTCGGTCTTGTTTCATGGTTTCAACTAAACCACAACAAAGGTGTAATAAATAGGTTTATTTTTTTGTTTTAAAAAGTTGGGTTTTAATCTTACTTTAATAGCAAGCAGCCTACCTTTTCTCAATAAATTTGATGCGATTAATCGTAGATAGTTTGAAGCCTGGTTGTTACGTAGTATTTAGAA
>QKMV01002003.1:0-14289 GCA_003287335.1 Lednia tumana
ATTATTATTAGTATAACTATTATGATAGCTTACAAATAACTACGAATCAAAAGTCTCCCGAGAAATGAGAGGCTTCAATGATGCCGTGATAGTGGTTACTGTAGTACCCTAGGCTTGCAATGCTTAGACGCATGGGTGAAAAATTATTTGAGTATCTTTTAATAGGCATGCATAAAAAAACAAAGTGAGAAATTAAAAATATTAACGATTTATGTTGGTGAATTTAAATGAAATCGTCGGCTACTCTTCGCTGAGGATAATGTGTACTCAGGAGGCCGGGAGCGATTGTGTAAATTGTCGAAGAGGATGCTACTCTTGATGTATAACGTACGTAACGACAACGAGTACAGTTCACAATGTATCTTTATCGAACTCGTTTTGTTATTCATCGATAACGAGTGACATCTTAATTGAAAGTTTTACACAACAGCCCTGTTACAGAGAGGAAAAAGCGAGGTGCAGATACGTAAAGCAGAACATTGGCAACTGATTTGAATGATGGGCTCAACACATTTTTTTACTTGACTTGTGTCGAACGTTACCACTTGTGCTCCATGTGATGTTGTCTTCATCAACGAGGCTGTGCAGTCTTACAGAAATTGCAAAGTAAGATTGGCACATTTTTTTCGTTTCGTGTTTGTTCTTATCTTCTATCCGCTAATTTCGTCTCATTTCTAGCACTTGTACGAATAAAGCACCGACCAGCCTGATTGCTGACTGCTGATTGCTGATTGCTGGTTCCTGCTTATTCTGTTCATGCAAGAGCCATTGGACAGGAACTGGTCTCTGTTGTGATTTGTTACCTCCACAGGAAAGCCCAATTCGTGTATAGACGAACAGAAGATGTGTGGTGTAATGTTCTATTACGTAACGCACTGGGGTGCACATAACGCCAGATGCCCTCGTGTGATACTTGACAGCGTAGAAACTATTCAAGTAAACTTATGAAAACTTTTGCACGTGATCGAAATAATACCAAGATGCACGGTGTTAAATTTACAAAACATTTGCTTGGATGAATAACAAGTTACAAATCCTCAAACATAAATGACCAGCAAGAACTAATTTCCCAAGGTGAAATGGCTAGCTATTACGCGCAAGGTGCTACTCAATATCCGTAAATTTCCGGAGAAACATAATGAGATGCAATATAGCTGCTGGTTTTTAACCGACAACTGTATGTATGAAGTTACTTGTTTTCTACGGAAAACTCATGGAAATCATGTGTTAATTTCCGAAAAATAACGGGGCGTGGCAAGAATGAAACGAGAGGTTACCGTAAAATGTGACTATTTTCCATAAAATACCATTATTTTCCGTAGTTTTACAAAAAAAATCCGTTTAGTTACTAAAGCGCGCTAGTATTTCAGTTATCAGCACTTTTCCTCACATTTTCCTAACAGTGTGTTTGATCTGAAAGTGTACCGAAGCTCAACTGTGCATTTCAAAGCGTTCAGCATTTCACAGAATATCAAAAATACCGAAAAATTACATGTGTGTAAGTTGCAATTATTGCTGGTGGGTAATCTTTTGGACATGCTACAAAATTCAGTTTTGAATTGGCAAGTTTTGAAGGAAATACGTAAACCAAAAAATCCGGGTGTCGATAAAGGGAATGGTGTATTGTCAAACTCAATTCACATCTTTTCTAGGTCGCGGGGGAAATATTGCAATTCATGACGTGTTATAAGGGGCCAGTCAAGCCATGTGCTATTGCCAGTTTTATCATATTGTTGTCATAATTAAACACATATTTAGAAACAATAGGTACCTACGGCATATTCCTTCATGAAGCTAAAAACTAGCTGTAGCCAAAAAGAGATCGCCTCCTCCAATGTGTCCTCTTTTTTTAATTCAACGCACATGACAACTTATTTAAGATAAAACTCTTTATTCACATTTTTATAGCTCGTATTTGGGTTTTAACTAGGCAACTTTTTCCATGAAAGCTAATTCTCGGGAGCTTACAACTAAAACTTTTTATGCGCCAACTTTTATACGAGATATTTTTATAACTAGACAGGACCCTGTTATTATATAATATTAATTAACAGCAAAGACGGTTAGGGCTATGCTGGGACTTGGGATGCATGAAAACAGAAGGGTGCAGTGTTAACTGTTTATGGATACCTATATAGTATGGGTATATAAAGTATCTCAGGGCAAAAGGAGGCCCCGTCCCATATAAACAGATACGAGAAAATTCGCCTTTTATTTTCGACTGTCTAAAGTCGAAACCCATTTGCCGAGCAGTGTGCGTTAGTTTGGTATGATAACACCAACCGTTGTTATTGAAGTGTACGTAAGTATGCCATCTAAATTGATATCAGCTGCAAGAAGCACGGAGGGTGCACAAAAGCTATATAGCGAGGTACTAGCGCATTTTTATTGCAGTTGCGATTTTGAGATTTCTACCGTTTTCAACTATGCCGAGAAGATGGCCCGGTCCGTCGTCGAACTTTACAAGTACCCAACGAAAATCATTATTCTCGTTTTATGGCCTGATTTAACGGCTTTTAAGATATTTGCTCTTCATTTTAAAACACTTATTAACGTAAAAATGGAAGAGATAAAGGGTATAATGGTTCTGTATAATAGCATCTGTCGTAATTATCTGCTACTCTAGTGCATGGCAGGGAAATTCTTAACATCAGATATCATCCAAAATGTGTTTTTCGTTTCGAGAGCTCGTATAAGTTAGAAGTGGGCTCACAATCTTCTACTTCTCTACGCAGATGTGAAACTGTGATATTTGGTTGGTCCATAATAGGGTAGTGGAATGGAGGGCGTTTCTTGTTACATTTTCCCTGACCCTTATAACGTGAAAGACGAAGAGGAGGAGATTGGAAACACGAGAAATTAGACCAGGACGGCAGATAAAAAAGAAACGTTACCAAGAAGACGTTCTTTAATTAAACCGAAATGTGGTTCGCAGACTGTTTGTAAGTGGAACTAAAAATTACCAATAAATCACTTTTGATACCTATAATATAACGAAGGTGGGAACTGGAAGGGAAAAAACCAGATATCTCTTATAGCTATAGACTATCCCAATTGGATTGGGACCTAGACATCTTGAATTTCGTAACGTAATGAAAGAAAGAGGTGGAATTAGATTTTCCCGACGAAAGGAAGGGAGGGGGAACGAGCTTTGGAAAGAGGTTTCTGTCGGCTTCGGCAAGCACTGGGCATAATGTGATGGTCGGTGTAATGTGCAAGAGACGCTGAAAAAGAGACTAGAAGCGAGACGTTGGCAGGAAAGCAGGAGGAGACGGCGCAGAACAAGTCTTGTGAGCTTTGTGCGCTGCACGACACGGCACGGCACGACACGGCACGGCACGGCACGGCACGGCACATCTTGTATAGTTGTGTGCTTGGCGACTCATACCATTGGCTGCTAGTTGGCTCATCTCGCTGGTTTTGTATACCTATCGCATATCGTATATCGTGTATCGTACATCGTATACAGTTCTGTGTACGCATTGGAAAGCCACGCTGTCCTGGCCGCTTCGTAACGTTCGACATAGTATGTCAAACTCATAAACCAGTTCAGATAGAACTGACAGATGAAAAAGTAACATCAACAAGCAAATACAAGAGATTTTATCTTCGACCGCAGTGCGAATTGTCATTTAGTGCGTGCTTTTATGGATTTCCAAGTGTAAATAGTTTGCACTTTTTCGGTGGATTGCTTCTTAAAACAGTTTGATTTGAATGCTAACGACGAGAATTAGTCAGCGTTGAAGTGTGATTAGTTGTGTGTGATCGTGTTACATATTTTAACCTCCAATTGTGACGAGAAAATCGAGGATCTTGGTGAGTGAAACACGGTCATTACAGTTCTTAGTAATCAGTTGTTAGCTTTTAGGCGTTCGTTTTTAAGCGTTAGTTATTAGTAAACGATGTTCCGTATACAGTTCCTCTTGCGTTTGACAATGGATGAGGTGTTAGCGTACTCGCGAAAAAACATTTTTTGGTGTTGAGATTGAATAAAACGTTTCCTATACCATTTCCCACAGAATGACTAACACATAATGGACTGTGGGGAATAGATTAGATGCAAACTGCATGCAGGCTTAAATTGCCAAATCAGTCTTCTTTATAAGGATCGGTTACACCGAAATTATTCAAGTTGAACTATTAGTTAAGGCAGTGTTATTTATATAGAGTTAACTAACTATTAGTAAAGATTAACTCCTGAAATTTTAGTTGGTTCAACCGGACCTTAGGAAGCTTTTATTCAGAAACTATAACAGGAAAACTCGCAAATACTCACAACACAGGTACATAAAAATGTATTAACCTGAATCCTTATAAATCATGCCAAATGATTTCTTCTATCGTTGGAGTCCAAAAGATTCCTAAGCGAGTGCATTGTAGAATGCACATTTTTGTACTCGCAACTTATCATATAATAGTTGTGTCAGTATACGAACATGGAAGAAAATTACCTACCGAAAAAGGAGACAGTATCCGTCAAGGCATTTCCCATCATCGCAATGCAAAGACAGCGATCAGGCTAGAGAAATCACTAGTTATTTTATTTCCCTACTTTTTATTTAATTGCGGGTATGTAAATGTTTCCAAATATTGTTGAAATCACTGGCCCATGTTTAGTAAACGCAAAAAATTGAAAACTACAGGCATACAATATTATAAACCAGTGGGTATAATAGGTATACGTTATAGCAAAGTATATATAAAAGTGTCAGTAAAACTATGATGAAATTATGTGACATGTTGCCATTTCGAAATTCCTTGGTGGAAATTCCTTGAATTGTCCTCATGGAAAATGCACTGACGTACTGCCTAACACACTTTCCCACATAAATGAATTAACCCTTGTATTTTTACATAAAGGTGTTATTGATAATACCTTACAGAGAAAAAGCACGTTGCAACTTCTACTATACTACACACCTGTAGTATACGTAAAAGGTACATAGATAATATTATGTGCTTCCGTAAGAATTGAATAGAGTATAGGTTATGTGGTGGTGTACTCTTATGAATAAATTAGAAGCGATACAAGAACGAATATAGGCATACCTATAAAGCGTATTTGCGTAAACATTTAAATTCTATGACTTATCAAATATCATGTCGTATTGAACATTTGATAAAAGTTTCAGTTAGAAAACTAGATTTTTTGTTTAAATATCTGAAATACCTAATCGTGAATAAGCAAAGCAACTATTGCTTTAGACGACCTTAGTTTAGCTTTTTTCAGTAATCACATCAAAGAGGACATTTATTTCATTCTTTTGCTTGGCATGGGAAAAAGGATCTTTTTAATGAAGCATCCACAACAACACATGTCTTTGACAGAAGATTACCGTTGGGTTAAACAAAGTTTCAACCGCACCGCGTTTCACCTATAGCCTGAAGCTGATCGTTCTATAATGTTCATATTAGCAAATTTTATTATGATTATAAAACGTTTTATTGTCTTGTCTCGAAGCTGTGTTTTTATGCTGAAAATTGATGTAAAAGCAAATAATATCCAGGCACGCATCTGAGCTAATGATCGATTATTAGGTACCCATGCCTCTGGTCCCTGCGAGTAAGACAATACTATAAAAACCAACAGTTAACACCTTTAGAAAAGAAGGCAATAACTGGAAGTTTAAAAGCTATCGCTGTGCTGCGTCACGGAGTTAGGGTTAAAAACAAACGAAATTACCCATGGAAGAGCTACCATATTTGCGTGCTGTCCCCCTCCCCTCACTGTCTCACCGGCCTCACTCACCCGGTTGAAAAATGACATTTCCTTCTTCTTTTATTATTTATCTTGCGTTTTGATTTGATTTTTAGTTTTATCATTAGTTTTATATTGACTGCTTGCAATTTTATATTTTTGAGCGACTAATGTTCGCAATAATGCCAATTGTCGGGTACAATTTCACACACCACGTACAAAACGATCCCTGCTACATATAAGTATTAGATATCAGTGCATAAAACTGCAGAATGCTTTTGCCAGATACCAATGGACAATGGTTATTCACACTGTCAATAACAATGGAAATTGCTATGCAGGTTTCTACAGGAATTAATCTTTTTTGTTGTGGGTGTGATGGCCATCATCACTAAATTGCCTCTGAAGGATGGTATGTGTGCAATTTTCTCCACAACCGTCATTGTCGTCTAAGGAGGATGGGTTTCATTCATTACGGCCGGTTTCAACAGCTATTCATCTTAGATTAAATTTAGTTTGCCTTTTGTGCAAGGCGTTTTAACTGATAAAAATAAAATCTATGGTCGAAGATTGAGAAGTTAATCTATTGTAAGGTGAAATCCATCCTGCGACAACCAGTGATCTAGATAACTCGAAAAATTACTCTGGTTCTAAAACTTAAACTAATGGCAGTTTCAGTATAGGTATTTATTGTTGTTAGGTATTCATTCGATGAGCGTAGCGAGTGAAGTGAGCTAGGCGAAGGCTACAAATTTGACTACCTGGAGAAATAAAGTCTCACGTTTGCTTTTTTGTTATGTTTGTGTCCGTTTCTCTCTCAATCCAGACTAAACGGCTTGATGACATTGTCAGGGTGCCTTTGAAATCTCTCCACTTAAACCCCCTGCAATTTTGAGCATAATCCATGAAATATATTTCTCGGAAATTACGTTTTTGTACCCTTTTGCTATTTCAGCGGTTATTTCACTGTTTATTTTCTGCCTGCACTCTATTGGCCAAATGGGTGAGTCGATTTCAATCATACTAATAGGGAACCTTCAAAAGCTATCAACATAGAATTGGACTTTTTAGCGCAATTCGTTCTACGGGTTTCTTGTAAATCACCTTGGGTGTTTTTCCGAATTAACGAAACTTTTTTGTTCATTATGCGCATGTGGGTCAAAGCTATGCATTGAATTTTAAAAGTTTTCAAACCATATTTTGTATGTCGAAACCAAAAGTTTTGCAAGAAACATAACGCTCGTCCTACGGCGCTTCCACATACAGCGTTCCACAAGTATTAGACTGCTTATCGCCATTCAATGCCAGTCTTAGGCCAAAAGTTCTGACCACGGATGGCCCAAAGACGGAAGCATATAAAGATCAGTCTTACATGCAGAAATATATTTCCTCAAGTAATGCTATTCCAGAGTCAATAAGGACCATTAAAATTGTTTGGCAATGCATTTCTTATGAGGATACGTTTTTATTTAGTACTTCTGACACGGCAATTATGAAAATGGCATGATTCAGCCCCACCAAACATATTTTCTCAATCACTTCCTCATTTATTTGAGGAGGCCGGATATTGGAGGTAAAATTTCAAATTTGTCTTTATTACAGCATCATTGTGCATAATGCTTCACCAGATGCACATCCCAGAGCGCCGTGGATGGTATTCAAGAATCCAACTGCGTTTGGGTAAACGGACATGCATTTGAATGCATTTCTTTCACACTTGACAGTTTAAATTAGGGCCTGCAATTGCATTCACATTATTTCCTAAAATAATACTGTAACCAATGAGATTACAACAGAAGAAATTTTACAGGCAATTAGAGGCCGCGAATTTATTTCATTTGAATAAAATGCATGGAGCTCATAGTAAAAAGACGTGACTTTACCTAATAAATTACGATTTTCCTATATCCACGGAGAATTGCACAATTAAGAAAGATTTTCTCGATACGTGGTAACATGAAATAGACATGCTTTCTACTATTTAATAAGCATTGCCATTTCACATTGAAAATAAAAGGAGGAAGATCTCGTTACATTCAGAAATATCCCCAAATTCAAAAACTGAACGAATGTCACCCAATTCATTTTAGTAGTTATATAGAGTTACAGTTCAGGTTCAACAGTTCTAGTATACATTCTTATCGACTGCGTTCAAGCCCAAGACAAATTACCAAGCCCAACGGTTCATTACTTGGTCATTATAGGTAATTAGGTAACTATAATCAATACCACATGAGGCAATCTTTCGGCTTTCTCAATCATTCACTCTATTTACTGGGTGAGTGTACTTTTCCACCAAAGACTCTGCTAATGCAGTTAACGCAGGACGGTATGGCTAGAGAGCCTATTTTGTGGGTGTAACGCAGTATACTTTCTCACAGTATAGACTGTACCTATTTACCTACAACCATGGGATCCCCCCCCCTGCATGGGACCCATGGGACCTTCAAACAATTCACTTGAAGATGATATATTTTTTTGAAATAATTAGCCATATATGTAACTGGTAGTATATGCCTTTAGCGGTCTAGTACACTTGACTCGTCAATATTAATGATAACTTTTATCCTCGGTATTCGTAACTGCGCGTCAATTTTTATGCTACTGGCGGACAAATCCGGAACAAGCCCCCTGAAAAATATGCGTTACGGGTGGCAATTATTATCACTATTATTATATTATAGCTGCTCATGGGCCACATCCGACGGATCATTTCTTTCGAGAAATGCACATTTCTCTTCTCACAAATTGCACCAAGTGCCCTGCTTTTAGCAAATGAATTTGTGCAGTGGACTCAGTAGTGTTGCGGAGAGGCAAGCCATCCCCACGAGGGGGGAGGGGGGGGGGGCTCATAATCCGTTAAAATGGGAAATTTGCGACAAGCCAAGATTTAGTGCCTGAATAACAAAATCTTGCAGTAAATTGTCAACAAACATGAAACTTGTGGAACAGCATCACATTTTCTTACTTTTATATACAGAAAATGCTCATTTTGCTAACTGGAAATAAATGAGTATTCGTATTCACAATATTTCGTTTCCCGGGCAAAACGCTGGAAATTGAGTGAAAACTCAAAAAAATTGCCTGCCAGACGTGAGGGTTTCAGTGGGAGCTCTATTATTTTCAATGCCATTGGCTTTTTCTTTTGGTACGGTGCCCCCAATTTAATTTTGCGGGGATGGGCGGGGGGGGGGGGGGGGGGGGGGGGGGATTTGTGGTACGCCATCCGACGGGACAGCAAATTGTTAGACAGCAATTAAAACGCAATCAAGAAAATCATTGGCGCAGCCAAATACATGTGTGGAAAAGCGCGAACAAATTTGATATATTATTTCGTTG
Organism: Lednia tumana; assembly: GCA_003287335.1. NCBI lineage: Eukaryota > Metazoa > Arthropoda > Insecta > Plecoptera > Nemouridae > Lednia > Lednia tumana. The sequence goes on from QKMV01002003.1 coordinate 9,038, forward strand.
TTAAATGCAAAGACGTAAAGATGAACATTTCAGAAATTAACGGCTAGCAATAAAAAATCAAGTGTTTGTTTATACTATACCTATGCAATTTACACAACAGTAAATATATTTAGGCACATATGAAAATCATGGCTTCTTTACTTTTCCTCAAAGCATGGTTTTAAATGGGGTTTAAATAGGTTTTAAATGTGGTACCTCATGGCTGCACTCTATTACCTACCTAACACCTACCAAATACCAAAGCAAAGTTTCATTGACAACGTATCGATACTATGAACGACGCGTCTTCCTTGTACTAAATGCTCTCCAGATTTGGCACACTCCTTTATATTAGCACTACATTCCTAATTAACATGCACCGAGCTAGTACTAATGTTATAAGACCACAAATACCAATTATTATTAGTTTATTGTAAGATTTAAGTCCATAAGAAGCTCCATAAAATTTTAAGCTTTTACTAAATACCGATTTTATGTGTTATGTTGTTTATGCGTCAAGTGATAATGACTTTGGTCAATAAAGATAACCTTTGCCCATATAATTGTTATTATAGAAGTTTAAAAAGTTTATAGGCTATTAAACTGAGTTGTTTCTAATGTGATCAATTTTAAAAGAGTCGTCATATAAATTTTGGAAGAGATGCATTTTATTGACATTTAACATGGTCTTAGTATTAGCAATTCATATGATTTGTTTACAATTTGCACATGCCATTGTATGCAGTGCAATTTATGGTAAATTACGCTCTATTCTGTGCATAAAATGTTTAAGAAACCACAAAAGCCAGAAATATGTGCCAATAATATAAAATGCAAGTAGGTAGGTACTACAGTTGATAAATTAATGTCATTATTAACGGTGCTTGCACCATCGCCTCGATTTAGTGCAAAAGTTGGGATATATAAATGCATATTTGCTATTTCCGTTAATCAGGGGTTCATTTAATTATAAATGGTTTACTTATTTTTAGGATCAAAGTTGACAGGCTCCATCTTGGTAACAGTGCATTTTGAACCAAACTAATTTCATGAGGCTGATGATTGTAGTGTTTATAAAGCCAGTTCCCATATTGGCCAAATGAATGAAATAATTGAAAAAGATCAAATTCGAACAGAAGCAGCTTGCTGAAGAACTATTTTTAACACACTCCCCGTGCACCCAAACATACATCGATTTTCTGGCCGTTCGCTCTCCATTGCGAATGGTGATTGGTGGAAGGAAAACGGTTTGTGCGCAAGCCTGGCGGCCATCCTTGTAACGCCATTGACTAGGCCAGAAGTGAATAACTGGTTTTATGGCAGGCGAGCCAATGGAACGTCCGCGCCTAGCAGAGGTGGAAGCGGGAAACCACACTTCTCAACACCGATTGGCTGGCAACCACCGAACGGGATTCTACTTTTTATACCCCCATCTAGCGGGTAAGAACAGACGACGAAATGTGGCTCCAAGTAGTGCGCATGTGTCAGAGAACTTTACCAATGTTAGTTCAGTCTTTCCACCGCCAACTGCCAAGAGCGCTAGAATTGGATATTTTTATTACCTTGATATAAAAAAAAATTATAGCTTACCAAATCTCAGTACCCGATTATATGACTTGTGCACACTCCAGCTTTGTTGATACGTAAATGTATATACACACATTTAAAAAAGTTTAACTTAAGTATTATGAGCGAATACAGAATGATTAAGAACAATATATCTTAATATGATATGATGTAGTCTGTTTATATAAAGTGTAGCTATAGCCCAATTCTAGTGCCCAGTGCAGAGTATGGTACAGTTGCGCTAAGCTATGGCTCATCTTATGTGATAACCTCTTATGATCAACAAGTTTTCACACAAGAAAAAACGTATCATGTATACCTGTAACTGGTACCAGCTATAAGGTATACTAAATCGCCTATTCTTTACCACTTAACACGGAGATAAAATAAAAGGGTTAGACAGTGCCACCATTTTGCTCGATCCTTAAGTGTAAAGCATTTAATCGAAATCGGTACTTCGTGTCAGTTAAGTGGGAACTCATTTAAAACAAATGAAACGAAATTTGATGATTGATCTCGTGATGGACGCGGGCAGCGACGTTACGCTTCGGGATCCTTTCAACAGTTTAGTTGCACGTCTTCGCGTGGTTAATAGGCTCATTATGATCTTATGGTTAGCCATTATATGATACATAATAAGCTTGTTGTATAAGCACCACACCAGTGTTCACCAGTGTTTCATGGGATGATGTGATGGTGAGAGCACTGGCAAACGAAACGCGTGCGCGCATTGTTTGAATAGCTGCACACCACCACTGCCACTGCCAATGCCACTGCCACTGCCATAGCCGCATTACGTTCTCTCCCCGACCGTCATTTATGATGCGATGCACATAAAACACTAAAGTGGTTTTTAACAGCGTTCTTCGTGTAGTATTTTTATTATTTAGTTAATATTTAATGTGTATTGACATGGCCAATGTATACAAACAGTCATTTTTTCAGTCAAAACCGAGCAGTTATAAATCCATAATAAAGTTTTATGAAAAATTTCTGTTTGTGAAGCAGTATAAAAAATTAGCATGGATGTATTATATTTATTGGTCTTTAATTCGGATTTTGGTTTAAATTCTTTAGTGTATTCGTTGGGCGTTATGGTAGTTAGACGAGTAGATATTGGCGCTGTTATCGATTTCTGCAGGCAATGACATATATAGATACTGATTACTAAAATGCAATGACTCTGTAGTGTTCCAATAATGCCCTGATATGATGATATCGATCTATAGGTATACTAGATTACTTGTTTCCCCCTGCGCGTATTGCATTGTTTCCGTATTTTCATGTACAAATAAAGGACAGGGGTTACTAGAGGGAGAAAGAGAGCAAACACAACAGAGCGGTATAGACAAGGGAGCAGCAGAGAAGAAATCGTTCACCGAGTGTGCGAAAGCTCCCTCAGAATGCGCTGCATGCAGCCGGTTGGGATATAGATTTTCTGACATCGAAAACTTGGAACGCGTCACAATCATTTACGCATGCGTAGAACATGCTGGACTTATCGACCCCTTGAATCGACGCTGGCACACGTGACATGTCGACGTCGCTTACGTTGATGATGATGTTGATGAGGAATTTTTTGATGCTTTTAATAATAATTGTCGCCGTAAATCGACGCTGTCAGACGTGAGATCGAAGTCGCTTAGGGTGTAACGGCTATGATGATGTTGATGATTCTGCTGATGCTAATGATTCTATGATCCTGATGATTTTGATGATGGTGATCACTAATGATGCATGATGCTGATCACGCTGACGGCTAGGCAACATTACACGTTGCCTTAGCTCTTTGCCAACTAAAATGCCGCGAAAAATGGACAAAATGAAGGTATTTTTAAGTGATTATAAAACACAAAATGCAAAGTGACAAAAAGATTCCAACCCAAATGAGTAGCTATAACATTGGATTCGGTCTTACCATACCCCTCGAAATTGTGTTTTTTCTGTATCTCAATGTAATGGTTTAACAGTAACACTCGTACAATGAAGTCACCATGTACCCTACATACCTTTAGTAGGCACTATAAATTATAAACGATGCTACTCCTACAGGTATCATTTTATTGGTGATGATAAAAAGCTAATCAGAAAGTCAACAGGTGTAAAATTTGAATGCCACCGGCTATGTAATTTATAGTCCAGACATGAATTTTGTAATGTGATTCGAGCAGTGCCTGAGCTGAGCAGTGTAGTGCGTGTGGCATCGTTTAGGTATCCTATGATAGTCGATTAATGTGTTTAGTATCTCAGCTATTATTTTACTTGCGTGCGGACTGCAGACCCACGCTAAGCGTAGAAGGTATTGGCTTTGTTATGAACTCACTAGCCTAGCTGCTTCTCAAAGAAAAATAAACAAATCTTTTAGATTTTGATAATCTTTGAAGTTCATTGACACTTGCACATTACACCTAAGTTTGATTTGATAACCTTGTTGGGCATAAAAGCCGAGGAATCATGTAGCAGTAATGATAGCATGCCTTGTCATAAGTGGCAACGAAATAGTTCATGGAAATATCAGCAATAAGTAAGGTTACTTTATAGTTTATTACGTTCGCTTCAGTGGGCGTTCTGTAGATTCGTAATGAAGTTGGAATGAGATGATGCGGAGACCACCCATGAAGGGTGCCACGTAAATAACTAGACACTTCTTGCAAATATAGATATATTTTATGGCCAAAGAGAATGTCAGCTAGTTATATAATAATAACAACAATAATAACAATTCTCAAGAAACGTGTGATCAGGACAGTCTTAATTAGTAACAGCACACCCTGTGTGTATAATATTAAATAAATACCAATACCCTATTCAGCCAATGAATGCTTTAGAATTAATGTCACGTGTAAACCTTAAGGTATTATCTGTTGATGCACCTCACATTTACGTTTTGGACGGGTACATGTAATTTAAACGGTCAAACAAGAAACACACTTAATTTAAGTTTGCCAGAAGGTACCACACAAAAAAAATCTTCAGACACAACGGGCAATTTGTATTTTATGCTTTTGAATTTGACGTGGTATTATACAAACAGTATAACAAATTCAGTCGTAGTAAAACAAAGTTGCTGACATGGACATTCACCAGAATTGTGCTGGTAAGAAAGTATCCTATAATAAATTGGTATCGTATATTGGGCCAAGTAGTTTTTTGGAGTGTCGCTCGTCCGTTCGTCCGCCTTTGGTTGATGAAACTCTCTGGCTACGTGGCTTTGGAGCGCACAAAAGGGAAGAAACTATAAGCTATACCGATGGGTAAGGGTGGTTGGGGGAGGAATGGGAATGGGGGCTGGGGGGATGGGGTTTACTACTCGGAAAGCCAAAAGCCACCCTGCCAGTTTTATTAATGGCCTTGGTGTAGTGTCGTGACGTGTGTAGCAGATTGCCTGCCCAGTCAGGGGTAAAGTATAGATCGGCTTCCTTCATGGCGTGGCCAGGCCTGGCGTTCGATGGACACAAAGCGCAAACTCAATTCTTTGCCGAAAACATCGTATTGGTCAATCTACGATCAAATCATCCGTGGCGGCCATCTTTGTTTTAGCTAAGACAATGTGTTCGTCATTCATGCAGCTTCCCATGAGCAAAGCGAACGTCTGGATATCTAGCTGAGATGTAATGGATGCACGCAGGTAGTCAGGCAGGCAGGCAGGCAGGCAGGCAGGCAGGCAGGCAGGCAGGCAGGCAGGCAGGCAGGCAGGCAGGCAGGCA
>QKMV01002004.1:0-14285 GCA_003287335.1 Lednia tumana
GCTCACCGCACTCTGCCGCTGCCACTGCAACGCCAACACCGGGGACGTTACAAGGGCACTGGGAAATAGGGTCTACACTCTACACCCACCGGTCTTCCCGCTGCACGGCTACAAGTTGCAGCCCTCGGAAACATTTTACCTATAAACGTAGACTGCGCGTTTTCGGGGACAACTTAAGCTAGTGATATGCAACCCTCGGCACGGGGGCCGCATACTGCTCACGAACCTTTCTTCTGTGGCCAGCGAGTACATTTTTAAGATTCCAAATTTCCTCCTCGATTCAATGGTAAAATTCAACCAAATTGAATGGATTAAAAATTTGCATGCCAACGATTGCTGATCATCAATGTTGTTTTTAAAATGAAGTTGGTGAATAGCAGAAAATTCCCCCCTCATAGCAATGCTATTATCAAAAAGAATATCATCGCGAAAATGCCTGACGGGACGAGGACTTTAACCCCGGACCTTTTGATCGTAGGTAGCCGATATGACATGCCAACCGCGGATCAGCCGCGCACACAGCAGGTTCACGCAGCTACAGAAGGGCAGTTCAGCGGGGTCGAATGGGGAGGACAAGACAAGATATCTCCTATTAATTTAATCGAGAGCGCATGATAATTTGCACGTCTCGGATTCGATCCTGCTGTTCTAGGGATGGGATTGTGTAAAATTATCAAGGTGGCGCTTCTTTAAATTCGTTACATATTGTAGGGTAAAATAACGAGTTAAGAATTGATATCTACCGCGACAATTTTACCACTTACGGTTCACTCGGATATCCGCCTAGTGTAGGTAGTTGATGAGATAGTTCATGTACCTTGTGAAAAGGTTACGACCGTTTTGTTGACAATGGAAATTCCATATGACAACTCACTCAGCTCGCACACAAACTGTTGGTGCAAACGAGACTTTTTGCGGCCTTGCTTATAAACAGAATTTGCTTTGGATATCATATGAGAAAGGTAGGGTTCTATATTTAGAGTATCTCACCTGGCAGCGCGTGAAGTCAGCAGGGCGGTTATGGTCGATCCAGAAGTGTTCCAGGCGAAACTCCCTCTTCCAGAAGGCGGAAATCATCGTACAGCTTAGATAGATCTTCCAGTCTGAAAAAAAATCAAGTCTTGTCTAAAAACTAAACGAGGAACACAGTGTGAACATGGATGGTATAGACTTACATTGATGGACTTACTGCTGCCCGTGCCAGGTATAGTTAATTAATTTTAATAATAACCAATTAGTTACATAATCTTAAAGGTAATTGGTGCCAATCAACGACAATGACAATACGTTTATAATGAGAAACGCATATCAATACTAAAGTGTAATAAATAATTAACAGAAACTACGGACTCGCATTTCCAGCATATGCCTGTCGAAATATTGGAACATAAAATGTAGCGCTTGTGCGAGACGAAGCTGTTAGCCTGTGTCAATGTCAGGCTAGTACGAGAGGACGAGAGATGAAAATGGAAGTGGCCATTCGCGGAGCTTCACTGCCGGACACTGGCCGGCTATTAGCCTAATACGCTGCTAACTTTGGCATGACCCCGTGACCCGAACTGATCAGACCCGAGTTCCTAAACTGAAATTATCGAGCTAATAGACGAGGTAGCGATGGCGCGGCCCACCGGCTTCAGACGCGCTGGATTTCCAACCAATTATTGCAGATGGCTGAGAGGTAAACTTGACATGTAAGTCAATTAAGTGGAAGCTCAAAATCTTCTCGCAAAAAATCCAAAAGCGCAGGGATGATAGCTCTATGTGCTAGCCGGGTCAATGCGCGAGAGACCGGTAAAGGTCTGCGAATGATTTTGGCCGCTTCAAAATGAAAATTTAATTAAAAACACACGCTACCAAATTGTTAGCTTTATATCGCGCAGGGCACTTTAAGAGTCCAAAGTTGTAAAAACGATCACTACAATTCGTTTTTTGCCGCGGAACTAGAATTTGGTGCATAGCATGGATATCAGTCACCAATTGCAAAATTAAGCACCCCCGCCCTTCAAAAAATCCTGCGGCGCTCATGCGGCACTGCGAAATTACGATTCGGGACGCCTACAGATTTTTTCATTGGATTTGGAGATGGACAAAAAGCATTTGATTCGAAACAAACGAACTAACAATGGGGCGGCGGTAGGTGTGACTGTTTTTATTTGCAAACTTAAATGCACGTAATCGACCCTGAATGATAAAAGACAATCAATGCATAAGCCAAATATTCGCATTACATATAATAGGCTAAAGAAAATGAAAAAGCACTGCACAGTATTTTGTCGTGTACATGAATAATTATAATTATCTTCATGATAAAAAACCTGACCCGGGTTGGAATACAATGTAACATATCAGTGTCACGTATCGTATGGACATATCAGCAGTGGTGTGTTTAAGTATTAACAAACGATTGTATTTAATGTCTCGAAAATGCAAATCAAATGATGACAAGGTTAACAAATTTAAAGCCAAATACACGGCTAGTATTAATATTCTTCAAACCCAAATGATTCTTTCTTATAGCAGTTGCATGCGGCTTTTTTTCTCACGCGCCATCTTTTAATCGTCGGCAGAAATTATATCTGTTGAAAGCACGATAAGCGTATAGAAAACACAACGTACGACTGTAATTGCGTGTGAAAGCTGCACCAGTCTTGTTTTATTTATTTTAACAAATTATGTAAAGGGATAGGTAAGCAGTAGCACTCAAGTTCGTTACCGAAATGGGAATCTACGAGATATCTGGTCTATATTGTCAACGATAACCTAACCTCACAAAAGCATACTTGTACTGGTTTCCTTCGGTAAATATTTTTCGATGGACACGAAAGTATTCCTTCGCCTTCCAAAATACGTGCATGGTGCTTTTTCGTCCCCGCAACAAGCTCGCCTAGCAACTTAGGGACTTAATTCAAGTTGTCGAAAGACATGTGTTCATTTTGACATCCTTCACGATCTTCCAGTTAATTGATTAATTGATTCTTGGTGTTTAACGACGCACTTGACTTATCGCCATTTGATCATATGACGTCGGTGAATGATAGTGAAATACAGGGTGGTGATGAGCCCAACAGAGAAGAGGAGAAATCCGGTCCCGGCACGTAAAGCACCAAGGAAGGATCGTACAAATCAAACAGGAGGATCCCTCCACTAATCCGTGCTGTCGAGAGGTTTATTTCAAGGGGAGTGAAGTTGTTGTACTAGCTTCAAACCCAAATTTAACCTCTCTCCCAAACAGAAATAGACCTTGGTATGAACGGTCACCCCTACAACCTTTGGTCCACCCCGATGTTGCTTAACGTCAGTGATCTCACGAGAAACGGTGAATCAAACACCTCAAACCTTTCGGTCTTCCGATTCAATAACGGGGAAACTAAGGAAACCTCTGCGAATCAAATATGTTGAAACCGAAGTATTTGTCAGAATTCCATAACCAAAATAACCCGACAGAAAGTCGCCAGTGTAAACGTACCGACCACCATAACTACCTACTACCGAAATAACCTGCCCCTCCCCCCAAAAGTCCACGAAAAAGGTTCGCGTGCAATCAGATAATTTCAATGCAACACATGTTACTCAGATTATAGGGCGTTGCATTGGATCCTCAAAGACGCACCGCCGTCGCCCACTGACACTTCGAATCCAAAATTCAGAGCCAACAGTTTCGTTCAACTTCTGACCGATTCCGAATCAAACTGCTCTATTTAGATTGATTCGTTCGTCCAATCCTTGTCCACGAGAATAACCACTGACCTTTTGCCGGCCACATGGCAATGCACACACTATACACTCACCGGAGCGCTGCGGGTGAATTGGGTGCGATGCCGTCTGATAGTGAAGTCACCTACGTTCCGTACGAACCTCCAAACGTCCGTCGATACACTGAGCGTAGACTGTGACCAGACAACAGACAGACCGTCCGACCACAGTCGATCACGTTGGACTCATCGGCGCACCGATGACGTCGTCGGGATTCCTTCAATGCAGCCGAGAACTCGGTTTTCATTGACGATTGCTCGGCGATGATTGGCTGCTTAGTGGAGGATTTGCCGTCCTCGTCGAGGGTTCACCAAACCTAAAGTATCTTCGCGCGATTTGATTTCTGCCGGCCGCTTTGCTCTTGTACTCGACGTGTATTGTCCATGACGGTCAACGAAGCGCGTGTTGGATGTGGCTGTACGTTCAGCAACGAGGGGCGATCGAACCGCGGACCTCTACGCGGTTGGTTGCCGGCGATCACGCCACCAGGGGAACCCAGTCAATTCACATTTCGTTGGAAATATCAATAGCTGCGATAAACGACGTTGACGGCGTACGAAATAATTTATATCGTTCAAGGAAGTTGGCCTGCTTTCGGTCACGGTGGCAACACTCACATGGCCGATCCCTAAGAAATTGGCCAATAAATGGTGTGGTTTAGTTCGTCTCAGATTGAATTTCTCTTTCGCTATGCTCTTGTATAATTAGACATGTAAACACAGTTCATGTATTTTTTTAAAACTGTTAATAACTGGGTTAAACTGCTGAAAACTTAATTGACTGCCAACGTTTCGCTAACTATGCTGAAAGCTTCATCGGGGCTTCATTAGTCAGGAGATATGAGTCTCAAAAATGAAATACAGTTCATGTATTTTTCCTCTTGAAAAGTCACGATTCAACCATGCGCAACACACATGCTGAAGTGCCACAAGAATTTCGCATTTGCCTAAATAAGTTCACATCTGAATCGGTAAAAGCAGCGTGCCTTGAATAATGTCTGGTATGCGTACTTTAGACGCTGAAACTGATAATCAATATCTCCTTATTGTGCAAGTATATTACAGCACACGCAAGCATCAGAGAGGATTTTAGCTACCACTTTTGACGCAAACTTGCACGGGAGGAAAACCTGGCCACGGTCACGAAGTCATGGAGAAAACCGCAGATCATAAGATGAACAGATCCACTTTTGACAGGCATGGATAGCGGCAAATAGCCAATTGGGCGCGGTTATAGAATCATTTTCGTTCAAATACACCTGAAGGCAGATAGAGCTGTTTTTTTGCGAGACCTGCGACGCAACAAAAAGTCGATCATACAGGTACCTGCGCAAAAATTACCTCCTCCTCTGCAACATGGCCGGTCGATTTGTGTTGTAATGGAAGTGACCCTGCATTGGTTCATATACTATGAATAACGCCACATGAGCAAGTACAATATTATCCCCACGGTCGTGGCTTTTTTTGCCTTCCTGATTATTGTGAACGCATAACTAGATAGTTAGACAGTTAACTAAATAGTTATCCGTTGTACGATACCATGAACTCTCTCTTTCAGACCTCTCATTATACCAATGAGTAATTACGAAGCCGATCTCAACCTTGTTACCTCCAACAATCGAAACGTAAGCAAACAAACGCAAAGTCATAAGAAATTGGATCGTTTGAAACATTAGTGCACTCGTGGCGTCGTAAGCGTGCCCGGCATCAAGTGGCGGGAGAAGGAAGGTGGGTGTCGTCGTCGCCTTCGTCACGTAGAAGCAGGATGCCGGCATATTTACCGCATTCCGCCATTGACGACTGAGGAAAATTACGGCCGTTGCCAGCCAATGTCACACCAGTCTGGAGGAAATACCCATCCATGCAATCTCACTTGGATTGACCGCGTCTTATTTAGTGCAATCCCCTCACTTAAACTGCCGACCGCTAACCATCACGCTCCATAACGACGCTGACGACCATGACCTTTCGCACCAGTGGCACATACCCCACAAGGTTTTCCTTATTAGGGGCCCAAGACCACTCGGCAGTGAGCCCAACGAGACAATCACCCTATGAGTCTAGAGAAAGCGCCATAACACAAAAATTGCTAGTAACAACCAACGGCTGAATCATTTGCTCCTCGGTGGAAACGATTTATGATCGCAGTTTACAGCCACTGAGCATCATTAAGACATTTTACTTCTGTGGAAGACTGACCTTTCTGAGAAAGTTGGTAGCCACCTAAATATGATATTAGTAGAGACAGGAGAGTTATGCACCAAAAAAGGCCAAAATAATCATGCATTTATGTACTATCAACCCCTCAAATGTGCAAAATTTATGCACTTGCATTCAGTTGTGAATTTTTATGCACTATTGTTACCTACGTACAGACATATTACTTACATTTTATAAGAGTACCAAAAATCACCGTTTTATGTACGATTATTCACAATTATGGCCCATTTATGCATGGTTGCACTATTTGGGCCGTTTTATGCACGATTATGACCGTTTTATGAACGTTTTAGGCATATTGCTAAAAAAAGGTCAAAATTTGCTACAGTGGAACCTTGTTAGTTACACGTTTTGCTTTAGTGCGTTTTTCCCTTTAGTACGTTTTTCTTTTTAGGTCCTGGCATTCTTCCATAAGACCCTATGTAAAAATATTTCGTTAGTACGTTTTCCGTTCATACGTTTTCCTCGTTAGTACGTTCGAAATTTTAGCTCCTTAGTGCAAATTATTCACGCTAATAGGTATTTCCTCGTTTACATCAGAAATTTCCATAAAAATATCTTGAAAATTACTATTCCGCGAATTAAAGTGTATTTCTTTTGAACGAGTAGTATAGCAGCTGTTATTAACGTTGACGCGAAATTGACACTGCTGTCGCTAGTCATCCCTGCTCATGCGGTCCATTGTTGAAATAACGGACCCCATTTTTAAGCTTTTTAAAAATAGATCTTTGGATTCTCCCGACCGGGCACGTGTATTGTTTCGTCCATTTCAGACATCAGGGTTCAGTGTGACAACGAATCAGTGGTGCTTTCTTAAAAAAGACGATGGGTGTACGGGCAAAGTGTATAGCAGAAAGTAGCCCGCGCAGCGGCCGCCGGAGGTAGGCCGCCGGAGGACCCCTGGAAGGCATCTGGGGCATCTGGAATTTAAAAGAGTGTATATAGCGTTTCTCACCCGAAAAACGGTGGGTATTCGGCATGATTAGGAGATAAGAGGTGGTAATACGCCGTATACCCACGAATACCCGGCAAAGCACCGTGCGGTAAATGTTATCAAGTCCGATGAAAAGAAACCGATTAAGTGTGTAATACTAAATGACAGAACATCAACCTTTTCACGATTTTTTTTTTAGGAAATTATCAATTTCGGTAATTCGCTTTTCTCGTTGGTACGTTTTTGAAGGGATTGGCGGAAAAAACCGTACGAACGAGGTTCTAATGTAAATGAATTTGGGTTTATTGAAATCATCATTACATGAAACATATATCCAAAATCCTAATGCTCTGACAAGCATTTTCAAAAACATGCAAATGCATAACTATTATGTATTTAGTTATTAGAACTCGCAAAATTTGGGCTCCATTGGTGATCACCACTCGTTCCTTCCGAAAATGGGGGCCCATAAGTTATTGCCCCGGGGCACTGGAGGGCAGTTGGGTAAAATTGCCTAAATTGGCACTCGCTATATACCTAAAAAAACGGGGGAGGGGGGGGGGGAGCGATCGTGTAAATTGTCGAGACGAGTATGTTTCTCGTTACCTAACTACAAAACGAGTACATTCGAAAATGACTGAACTCGTTTTTTACGAGTGATGTGGGTGTCAACAATTTTACAAAATTACCCCCTGGAGAAGCTACGTGTCACTGCTGCACTCTCAGCGACGCTCGGTTCGCAGGCAAGCCAATTGCATATAAAACGAACGGATCATTCAGGTCAGGATGTGAAAAGTTCACGTCGATCTCGATGTACGATGCAGCTCGTTTCTCACGGTCCACCGGGTGCTGTCACTAAAGTGCAAGTGACCGTCCCCGTCGCGGCGGTGTCAAGTTGCATGAGATGAGATGTACGTAACACAAAATTGCACATGGTCCATGTTCCGAGGGCCAACCGTACTGATTAGAATGCAAGTTTTAAATGCTTTTAAGTGTCTGCTGTCTATTCACACACTTTCAACGGTAGCACTTTAGTAACTAAGCTAGGCTTCTTTCGAGGGTAGGTCAAGAAAAGGATAAACATGCTGCGAACGTCATGCTGCTAATTAGCTCTATTAAAAGCATTCCTATAATAATTTTCAAATTAATTGAAATCACTTATATCATGCGGGATTCTAAATGTAATATATTTAAGTGCAGACTGAACTGCAAAGGCATTTAACATCAGTGCTGTAGTGTCAATTTATATACTAGCTACTCTTTAAAGACGTAATCGGAAGCTAGTCAAATAGGTGACAGTGAATTGGAAAAGAAGGAGGGTGATATAAAAGCACCCACTGACCACTTTTGTATGGGAAAATCGCGTTCCGACTTTGTCCCCAAATACTGGAGACGCTATACAATGTACTTGTAATCGAGATAATATAACTGTAAAATGGAGGTGGTCTAGATAGAATAAAGTAAAATAAACACATGATTTCTGTGAGGAAAATTGAACGCCTGCATCAATAATGGCTGGAATCAGAAGTTACCACTACGATATACTTACTTTTCCCTAAATTCCACTTGACCTACATTATAATGTCGCACAAACAAGTGGATTCCAGTTGGCTGCAGCGAGCTGGACCCTATAAAAATCCGCGTGAGAAGCATACCGTGTGCATTCCCACATCGTATCAATGGACATGTGACCATTAGCACCCAGAGGCATTCAATTCAACCATCAATCATGATTTATCTCACAAAGTGGTTTCACCAGGCAGGCTGTCATTCATACATCATTCATGTCGCCGTCGCGGACGAAATCCGAACGACTGGACTGGGTGCCTTGTCTCATTGAAACCTTCATCTGTGTTGAAGTATCGTTGCGATGCGAATCTCAAGGGAAGCAATGCGAAAACTGCTATTCAGAAAGCTACGATTCGCATGGGAAAATGGAAGAGTCCGAAATGTAATCGGTCCCCTCTGGATGCTTATCGTGCAAAAGCACGCGATGTTCGATATGCAATACTCAGGAATACTTAAGTCGTGCGGATCGTTTTTAAAATGGAGCGTTCCGGTTGGTTATTTCTATTATTTATTTTGGGTCAAAAATATCACATAATATAGTATGTCCGAACTAAAGTATAATGGGCCGTTTTGAATACTGCATATTGCGCCTTATCTATATTGCTCGTGGCTTGGAAAGACAATATTCTAGCCTGTAATCAAAGATGTGTAAAAGATGTATATGATACTTGATGTATATGTGTAAGATATGTAATATTCAGAAGTGCTGTTCTAGGAAGTGTGTAAGTTATATGCAGATACAGGATACTTATGCACTTGCATGTTTCGTAAAATGCTTGTCAGAACATTAGGACTTTGGATTGATCTGTTTCATGTCCTGAAAATTTCAATAAACCCAACTTCATTTTGCGTTTTTTTGCTTATTTCGGCCTTGTTTTGGCAAAATGCATAACACATTTCTAAAACGACCATAATAGTGTATAAAATGTGCATAAAACGGCCATAATAGTGCAGTAATGCTTTAATTGGCCACAATTGTGATAAATCGTAAAAGAAACGGTTATTTTTGGCAATCTTGTAAAATACAAGTAATGTCTATACAAACGTACTTCGAGAGAAAGGCCTCAAAACTTCATGCTTGATGAAAAGTCTCAGAATTCACTGGTCTAAGATTGTTACAGCCCCCTCCCTTTGCCCAGCAGGAAGAGTATTCCAGCCAACATTCCAACCCTTTACGCTACGTACTCTTCAGTATTGCTTATTACACACCGTTCTAGTTTTTGTGTGCCACCAATTTGCTGTTGCTACCATGGCGCCTAAATTGAAGAAAAAGTGTTCTGATGAAGCAATGGACTGATCTGATAGAATTTTTGTCTTGAGATGGAAGTGTAATATTTTGCCAAGCATGTGACAAGTAGGTACGATTTTACTGTAATTTTATTCCGAACTCATTGCAGCTTACATAGATATTAATATTAATACATCCACACATTTAATATTAACTAGTTAACGGTGTAAAAAAATTAAATACTTGATTTAAACAATCGATTTGCAACATATCACTGCTACAAAAATATCAAGAAAACCAAGTATAAAAAATATTCTGAGGGAAGGGGGTACTAAACATAGTAGACTTTATTATATTACTTAAATAAAACCAGAAAACTTCTCGATACCAGTAAACAATAGTGCATAAAAATGCAAAGCTCAATGGTAGTATACATAAATTGTGCATGCTTGGGAGGGTTGATACAGCATAAATGCATGCAAATTTGGGCCTCTTTTAGACTATTTGGAGACTATCGTGTCTCTAATAATCACCAAACCCTCCTAACCACCCACCCATTCAAAGTTAACCACTCAGTTCCTCGTATACTCGTTCCACCCACTTCCCGTTTCCAAAGGTCCACGGTGGCTCTTGAATGGCCGTACCAACCCGAAGGGTTAATATATACTACAATCTTTGGCCGTACCCAAAGATACCGAACAGTTGCCGCACTGCTGCGATGTCACAACATGCTCAGGCCGAAAGTTTTCCTCGTGTTTTGAAATGCCGAGTGAGGGTTTGTGGAAAGTTTGCTGATGCATTGTGCGCGTGGCATTCCACATTCTTTACATTCGTGTAAAGACAACGGTCGGATGGACGGACGCGATTCATTTTCCGTCAATAACGTATACTGTGCGTCTAATAGATGGTGGTGAGAGGGGGGGGGGGTGAACTAATTACGCCTAAAACCGCTGCTCGCATCATTTGCCTCCGCCGTCCCCTCCCCCCCCCACCCCCCCCCGCCACAAAAAAAATGAGGATTTTTCGTACAACTAGTTGCTACGAGTAAATGAGTGTCTTGTGGCGTGGGCGCGCTGGGGGTTCAAAGCGCCGCTACCGCGACGCTTGATTGCTGACCCAAGCTGGAAATTCAGTTTTGCAACCTCGAGTGACCTTCTCACTAATTTCCTCACCGGTTCAAAAAATTGCGTGTTAAAGTTCAAAGTCAAACAAAAAGTATTTTCAAGAAAGTTATCATCAACAACACTAAGTTGACATGGAGGTCATTCCGCCAGCTTTTATTCAGCTGTGGTTACTCGGCCAATATTTTTAAAATCACACCATCGTTTCCAATATGTCTGAAGTTTACAAAACCAATTTTTTCATAATTTTGTGTGTACCCGTTTATAAATAAGGCCCATAAAGTTAAAGGCCGGCGTCGCAAAACTGGGCTTTTTAGAGGTGCGGGAAAGGTGGCACTACTCACACACCGTTTAGTAATGCCAATGTGAACTATTTTTTTCCCAGATTGTGTAAGCAACAAGCTATCAGGCCAAGATGCAAGACATTTTCAATTTTTAATTTTCAATTTTTAGCATAACTTTTTAGCCCGTCCTTAGCTTAATCTACCACCAAAGTGAACATTTTTTGTTTATAGCCATAGCTGCACGATCCCTCCCCCCCCCCCTCTCCCCCGTATAATGCCAAAAGTTGTGATTTTCAAATTTTCACAATTTTTTTGGAAAGCGAGTGGATAATTTTCTAGATGCTACGTCGTGGTTTACTTAGACACAAGATTTACTTGGAAGCATTTTTTTTCTCAACTCTATTCGAGAAATAAGGGGTGAATTAGTGAAATAAAAACGCGTAACAAATTGGCCTTTCGTCTCAAATAAAAAAAGGGGGGGGGGGACTTAAAAATTTCTTGCATCGTAGCCTGAAAGCTTGTTGTTCACACAAGCTGAAAAAATAGTTCGCTTCATGTGGGCATACAAAATTAACTACGACTGGTTTCCCTCATAATCCCTCCGTATAAAAAATTCCCTTCCTTACACTCCATCGGTCTTCCACTAGTTATTTTCTTTTCATCAATTCTCTTCTATCTTCACATTCATTTATCTTCCCACAAACTTTCTTCGTAATCAATACTCATCCACTCCTCTCCTTTCATTTTAACATCTTCGCTAATTTGATCAATCCATCTCGGACGCCACCATACCAAGTACCAACTCTTCTTTTCAGATACGAATTTCCAACACTTTTCTGGACATCCTTTCATGTCCTTTCTCTTCTCATACCAGTTCGGTCATACACATCTGCACCAATCTGAAATTTAATGTTTCCAGCACCCACATAGCTTCCTTGGCCACCACACACCGGATCTGATTTTATCTAATTGTGCCATTGAATTTCATCGATGCTCCAGCTTTGATGTTCCGACGCTACACATGGCCTTCTGCTAAACACATTCGAAACAATGTTGTTACTGCACTGATGCATGTCTTTGCTGAAGTCCAAGGAATTCAAATCTCGAACGAGCGCTATCGTCTTCGGGCAAAGCTCGTCAGTATTGCAATCCACGAAGCCTGGGCATCGCTCGCCTTGCAATGACGAGCAATAGCACTGCTTTACGCTAAAAACCCCCCCCGATTCGGGCTAAAAATATCCTGGCAGCTTCGCCGTGGGTTCGGACGCTGGGCGAACGGATGGATCAGTTGGAGCGACGCCCGACGCCGGACGCCGCGTGCAGTGCAGTGTTCCTATACGCAAATAGCGGCCACGATGTGACCGAGCAACTCGCGAGAAAATGGCTAAACTTTCGATCATCGTCACCTCCGTCTGTGTGCTGCTCCTGTCTGCGTGGTGGCAACAATCCGTGACCGCCGACCAACTCGAGGATGTGTATGTACCTATGTAGGGTTCACTCCTGAATCCCGCTCTGTCGCGTGCCGGGTAACTTGTGACGACTTGGTCGTGATGTTTTTGCTTGCGATAAGGGCAGAGCAAGCTGCTGAAGCTGGATACAGAAGAGATTGTGCAGTGTCAAACACGTCAAACGTAGTGTGCCGGAACGAAACAAGCAACGACGTCGACGCCAACCGTTTATGCAGGCTATTTCTGCTCAGATTTCCACAATAGGTTAGGGTCCCTAGCGTTTTTTGTGAAGGCTATGTCTCTATACAGTCTGATAATGAGTCCATGTCAGACTATGACAGGTATGTCGATGTCTACGTGTATATCATGTAATTTTTTGAAATCAAATAATTACGGGTGTTAAAATTTACTATTTTCTTACTTAAATTGAGTAAAAAATAAGTTTATCATATTTTGTATTTAATATGTACACTTCTGGACACAGAAAACCGTCCCATCGAAATTTATACAAGTCCCAATGAAGGTTTGTTTGAAATCAGTATAGGTAAGTCAGGTAGAGGCTGAGCACATGGCTAAGAAAGCCACGTGCTTAGGCAGGCTGCCTCCTGATGGAAAAACAGATTTCTTATCAGTGGGGTTTTAACAAATCATATCAACCGTGCATACCGAATATTTGTTCACTCTCGTATCACATTTTGCCTCGATGGCAGCAGAACCAGACTGGCCAAGCAATAGAACTGGATGTTCTTATTTCCCATTCAGCCATTCCCGACAGGAAAATTCCATTATTTCCTAAATAATCCCTGAATCATTAAAAAATGTTGAAGATTTAAAAACGAAAGTTGTCGTCACACGTCTGTTCCATCATAGCATTCATTATTCGCAAAAGGTTCATTTTTACAGCGCGATTTCATTCCTTCTAGTCGTCCGAAGATCCTTGCTGTAACTATACACTAATTAATTACTGTTGATAATGATAATTGAAAAACATTTACCTTCAATTGGATAATCTAGGCAAATACTTCGATGTTAAAATACTCAAAATGACAATCCTATGATTTTTCCTTGCTGCTTCGTAATAATCGACATCGTTAATCATCTAATCTCTCGTACTTGTTTTATATCTGACCCACCAGAACGAGGTAACCACAGCCATCAAAAAGGTCGGGGCTCAGAACAAATCATTTACTTGATTCAGAGATAACAGAAGCAATTAAATAAAGAGTTAATTAAATCCCACTCTGGAAACCAACTATTTTTAGAAAACTGAAAAAGTGATGACATAAACGTGTTAGTTGTAAAACGCAGGAAGTTGTAAACGCAGGAAGTTTTTGTATTATTTCTGCATCTCCAAAATTACGAGTTATAGGTCAGTGGGGGTGTGCTGATTGGTGTATAAAACTCGCGAGATAGCATATTCGTTAGCTTGGTCGATCCTCGTGTCACAGGGCAGGCATCAACTGATAAGGAAAGCTGGTTTATCATATAAAGGTATAGGCCCACAAAGCACATGGCAAACAGCATATTTAGTAGCCGGCTGACCTATATTATTTTCAAACGAACCTTCATTGGGACTTGTAAATATTTCGAGTGGACGGTTTTTCTGTGTTGTACCAAAATTGATGAAATTACATTTATCTCGAGCAAAACAGGTTAAAAAAATCGGCTAGTCAAGCCTGTCACTTCCTCCTCTTACTCTCCATTTTCAAAATCTATTCAATAAAAATAT
>QKMV01002005.1:0-14105 GCA_003287335.1 Lednia tumana
CATCACCCTATCATTCACCGACGCCAATAGACCAGTGCCGCAGGGCCAGTTGTCAATACAGTGCGTCGTTAAACACCCCTATTAAAAAAAAAAAAAAAAAGTAAAACAAGCGCAATTGCTATCAGCCTGTCTCAAACCCGAAGAGGGAACCCGAACAACTGGCAACTACCAAAAATGTTAGTTTTCCCGAAGATAAACATTTTCTAAATATACCCACGCAACGATTGTACAATTATTAATCCATGACCTCTGAAGGTCCTGCTTGGCAGTTTAAGAAGAATGTCAAAATATCCGTGAAGCCCATCCTAGCGTAAGTATTAGTATCTGGCAACGAACGATTATATTTGGACGCGCGAACAAATATTGCAATCATCGAAGCTAAACTATGCCAACTAAAGTCGACTGACTCCAGCAGATCCACCCAGCACATCTCCAGCCCATAATCACTAGTGTTCCGTATATCACTACATATCCATCCCATAATTACGAGTTCCTTATATCACTACCCGACTCAACCCATTAGAATGTGTCGATGGAGTTATGGTTGTCATAGGTACCTACTGAAAACGTTGGTAAGAGGTCAGACCATACAGGCATTGAAAATGAGCTATGGCGACGGTCAAGAACAACTGTATCGGTAGTTATATTATGACACACGAAATGATGATGAAAGTTCGTTGAGGAAGGTTGCGAAAAGGAGACGATTTGATTATAACGACGTGTCAGTGCCTGTACTGTTAGTACTGGAACAACAGATGTGGTCAGGTTATTGGCTATGATGTGTCTTTACTCTTTATGTGTCTTTCTCTACACACTTAGTCGTTTGGTTCCTGGACTTGCTCTACAAAATACAATACGGGATACCAGACCGAGACCCTAAGGATGCAATTGCGAGTACCTACGGCTATGAAATGATATATTTGTCTGTGACGTGAACTTAATTCTCGTTTTTTTTTCATCGCCTCTTCGCCTTGCAGATTATCAATATATTGTGTTATGCACAGTGTCAGTTTGGAGTTTATTTGACCCAGTTTAAAAGCAAAATTTTGACTTTTTTTTCATTTTAATAACAGTCATTGTGAATATGGAAAAGATACCAATAATTAGTCAAAACGCCATGGATAAATTTCGCCGGAAGTTCCGTATCCCCTCTATAATAATGTCGTTGCTTGTGATAATGTTTTCAACTAATTTAGAGATGATAAGTGTCCACACCATTCGACTTGGAATTTTGCCGATTTTTCTTTTTAACAGACATTGAAAATTCCGAAGGAATGGCGTTGGGCTCGACTCCGTGCGACCAAAATGGGGCCCTTTATTAGTTTTTTTTTAAATTTTTTACTTTATGTCGTAAATTTGTCAAAAATCTGAATCCTATCAGAATTTTTCACATTTTTTGTTGTATTTCCGTAGGTTTCAACAAGGAAAATTGTTCTTCATACGTTTCCACACCATTTATGTAAGATTTTGAAAACAAAAAATCCCATCAAAAGTTGTCAACTTGATGAATGGCGGGGGTTTCGACCACGTGCCCCCAAAATTGGGCCCTTTTTGTGGGAAGGGGGTCAAATTGACATGTTTTACCTAAATTCATGACGGAAGTTAAACGTTCAGACACATTTATCTCCATTTCAGAAAAGTTTGAATGGCCGCGGCGAAGGACGCCGGTGGGGGAATCCAGCTTTGTCTGAAATTTCAGGCTGGCTTGATATGGTAAAAGTGTCTGACTAATTCTTGCATTGCGAATTACATTTTGATGGTCAAATTGTAAAAAATCATTTTTGGAAAAATTGCATAAAATAAACTTCAAAAACAAAACAAAATCCTGCGGCGAACCCGAAAATTAGTCCAGCATATCGGGTAAAATAAATGAATTTATTGAATCATTGTTGAAATAATTAAGCGAAATAAAATTACGTGGCGAAGCCGAAACATACTTCCACCAATCTGGCGGGCGCTAGGCTAGTAAAGTTCATATTAATGAATGCATTTTCGCCACAAAACGATGCTTTTAAGGTTTTCCCATTTTATCAGGATCGTAGGTTTTCAATGATAGCAAGTACACACGGTAAGATAACAAACGTTCCCAAAAACCATTTTGAACATACATTTATCAAAGGACAGGATAATACTCAGAATTTAAAAAGTGGTTGCTAAAATTAGAAGGCATTAACTTTAATGACGCTAGTCACATTTTATTTTTGGTTATTTCATTACTTCTTCGCGACAGTTGAGTTAGTTATTAGCAAAGTATTCAGAAGAAAAATGTAATGCTTTTTAATTTTTCCCACCCATGTCATGAATACTAATTCCAGAGTTTATCAAGCTTGTAACATGATCGCAATGCCGACCGGCTGTGCGACTAAAGACTGAAGAGACTGTCTTGAAACACGGACATGCTCTGAATTTTTCCCAAAAGGGTTATAAAGTGCATACGAAATTGCGCTAGGTTGATAGTGAACATATACGTGTGTACGGGCATCCACAATAGGAGCGCTTAAATGAAGAACTAACTAGTGAACAATTACCATACATGCATTTTGCATTGATTTTTCTCTTTTGAAACCTTTGGGTTGTGAACACACACATTGCGTCATGAAAAGTACACACATTTTGAAAAAGATTTTTTAATCACAAGTATAGCGGGGGAGAATTGAAACAAAGTACAAACATTGATCGATATTGCAAATGCAAGGTGCATTGATATCTACCAGTACCACTTATATGAAGTAGTGCACACTGGATCGGCAAACCAACGCAAAAGTTCTTCTCGATTTCACTAAATAATATGCATATCTCTGTCAAAATTTGTAATATAAACATTGATTCTGTTCAGTTCAGCTATAGAATTTTTTATTTAGGTTTTGAAAAATTGCATAAAAATGAAAGCGTGCATCAATCAGGAATTTTTTCAAAAGAAGATACCTACGAACACGGGGATAATTTCCTCTGCGCGGAGGATGGTATGATGCCGGGGGCGCCAAGGCGCTGAGGCGCAGGCAGCGCAGACAGCGTAGGCAGCGCAGCCTTGGTGACAGGCTGTTATCAGGCGCACTATTAGCGTCAACAATATTATTCAATAGGATTGCGCCATTAGATTGATTTCCAAGGAAATGGTACATGCTCTTCCAACTCTCCCAGCATTGCATGGAATTCAGCCTGAGGCCACATTTGGGCTCCCCGCTCCATCGTCATAGATAGGTGTGTTTGTGGGTGGGGGGGTTGTGAGTTTGATCCCCCGCTGACGGATTAGGAAGAAAGAAGTGCAAAATACTTTTCTTATCCAGGATCTCATAGATCTCAGTGCATGCGGACCAAACCAAACTTGAAAAGCCGATAATGAAAAAAGCAAGTGAAATGGGAGGGTTCTTCCGAGGAAATCGGTTCCATCTCCCGGGGCTATTTTACAAAATGACCGACATATGAAGTGAGACCTACGTTCTACATACGTTCTCCAATATTGATATCAAACAATCGACATCGGCGAGTAGTCGACACTCAGTCCACTGCTAACATCTGCTAACACTGGAGGCAATAAGCCATGGCATTAAGACACATTCATCGAATTGAACATGTTAAAGGAATGAGTGACTGAGTTCCTCCTTTCAAGTGAGTTATACAAAGTTTTCCATTCAAGTCTCTCGATATTCATTGAGTGAAAGGACCTATTCTAATGGAATAAAATTGTTGGATATTCGTTGAGGACACATTTATAAGATAATACCAAAGGTTATTCCAAAAGACGAAAAAATTTACGTTGTTTTAGTAATCTGTATAGTATGCGAATCAGATAAAAATTGATCAACGATATTCTTTCATACGCTCTTGATTTAAAGATTCCTCCGACTATCAAAATGTTAAAATAGTTCCCGCACGCCAGCTAATAGACAAAATTAAGAGTTTGAAGCGAAGTTAAAGAGACGAACAAAATCGATTCGACTGATTGGATGTTTCAAAGGACGAGAAGTAAAGTGCCAGAGCCAGTGCCAGTGCCAGAGCCAGTGCCAGTGCCAGTGCCAGAGCCAGTGCCAGTGCCAGTGCCAGTGCCAGTGCCAGTGCCAGTGCCAGTGCCAGTGCCAGTGCCATGGGCAGAGCTGAAGTACGGAATAGGGCATGACTCATGAGCCTTAGGCCAGCTCTGGAATCGAACCGAACTCTTTAGCTCATAGGAGGACAGAGCATACAGAGCACAGAGCCGAGCAGTGCATAGTGCACAGGGCACAACGCACACAATGCTTTGCTTTGCAAGTTTGATGTCCCCGACATGAATTTAAACTGGCTATGTGATTTTACTATCTCTATCTGACAACAAGGTATGTTGAATATTAAATAGTAATTATTCCCTTGTTCACTAGGGAGTAGGCAGTAGGCGTTGAGACTATACTATACACGTGTATGGAAACAGGAAGAACGGTCCTCTCGGCAATTATGAAAGTAATGGCGTTAGTAGATAACCAAAAAATAGAGTAATATCAAAATATCTAAACATCTAAACATAAATTAATATCTAGATATATTATACTTATTCTATGCAGCGTATAGATTATCAATTCAATTAATCACATTGTATTCTTCATTAGGCACGATCAAAAAAGCCAAAGAGTAATTCCAAAAACTTTGTATAGTATGTATTTTTTAGTTTCATACACAATGCAAAAGAAATAAACGATGCAAGAAATTTCAAAATAATACACAATGAATTATATTGATGGCTACTCGCAGTACCTCACTAGCTGGTTGATCACTACTAATCTAACTATCTACCATGTCAGAGCAACCACATAATCTATTGTACCATACCTTCTCCCACTCACAACACTAATTAATACACATTTTTCCAGTTTTTAATTGCCTGTTCTTTTATTGCTTTGCTTGGATTGGGTATGAAACAGAACTACCTGCCATGATTAACTTGCCATTTGTCCAGAAACGCTCGTCTATGTTCCTGCAAAGATGTACAACTATTGCAATGCGACTCCTAAAAATTGCAGATAGTCTTTAGGGAAATTTGAAACTTCCCAATTGTCTTCTTATAAGCATTCGATATCCAAATGCAATGGTTTTGTTTACATATTACAAGAAAAATGAAAACATTTCTGAAGGGAAACGAAAATTATATCCGTGCCAAGTTATGCATTTGTATTTAGAATAAATAATAATACTGGAGGCATAACCATAGCGCACCGGCTACTTACCTTTCAACGGATTGAACGACGAACAGTTCAAAAGCGGTATTTTTCCACATTCAAATGTTGTGTCAAATTGGCTTTTATATTCAGTGGTCTGGGGCTGGCTGGATCGGCTAATTTGAAGCCATCTCAAACCCCTTAGGACTTTCTTGATTACTTCTTCTGTGCTGTACCCGAATAAAGTGCAGTGCTGTTAATTCATGCCATGATAGGCATACACAAGTCACATTCGCTATTTTGTTTCTAGATAACGGTTCGTTCATGGATTGACAGCACCAAAGCTTTTAATTTAAAAAATTTCTGCATTTTGATGCTCTAATTTTGGTGTATTCAATGTGATTGTATAATATTCAGTCTTACAGGCTATCATCTAATTCCAAATGTATTTTCAGATTTACTGCGTTGGAATCAACGAGCTTGCGTAATGCGGCCGAACGGCTGCATTTCTGGAACGTTTACATATTTGAAATGTTTTTACCACCAATGCTGCAAGCAATATTGTCGGCGATAATTATTCACTATTTTCGCCTTTCAATAACCACCGCCGCCGAATTGTAAGACATAGATGATGAAGTGTAAATATAAAGTGCACGTGCATGGTTTAATTTGTCGGTGCCAGCCTAAGCGATGGGCTTGGATTCACATAGGGTAATAGGTATATCTCCAGTTGCACTCTTCGGATAATCTACTCCGCAATTAATCGGAGAATCTTTGTTGCATGGTGGAGTATGGTATTTTGGCGAACGGAAATTTAACGCACGCTTATTGGCGACCTTTCAGAGGATTGTGGAAGGTTAGCTGTCCTTGAAACTGCCCTCTGCTGTAGCATGGAGAGTGGATTCGTTTTATCGGTTTAGACTTTAGAGACTCCGTAACTGACACTTTTTGTGCCCCAAAAATGCTCGAACAGTTCTAAAAAGAAAAATCAGTGTATTGAGAAAAGACACATAGAGATACATGACTAAACTTTAAGCCAAAGGTGCATAGAACATAAAAATTGATATAAAATCCTGAAAAAACAGTGCTTGAAGAAGGAGTAAATAGAGAAGCTTGATTAAATTGGTGTCCACATTTTTGGATTTACTTGGAGTTACGAATTTTTGAAAAAACCTTATTTTAGCAATGTTTGGGAGTTATTTGAGGCTAGACTATTATTTTATTCACCTTTGGGTTGTGGTTCAATCAGATACGTCTGCTTATCCTTTCTCAATCTATTGTTGTTTTTTTTTCAGAATTTTTAAAGCTTTTTTGGGGCACAGAAAGTGTCAGTTACGGAACCTCTAAAGTCTAAACCGATAAAACGAAACCACTCTCCATGCTAGCGCAAAGGGTAGTTTTCAAGGACAGCTGACTGTCCAAAATCCTCTTAATAGCGATTCAAAATATGGGTAGTGAAAAGAATAACACCGAGCGAAAATTGCAATCAGAAGTAAATATTGTCGAATACCTACTCCGACCAAGTTTCACGTCACGTCACGCAGCCCGACTAGTGCGTGATAAAACTAGTGCACATCGATTCTCGTTAAGCCCAACCGAGAAGGGGTACGTATATTGTTTTATCTATTTTATTGCCCCAATCGCAAAATTAGGTGCACCTATTCCAGCCGGGGCGGCCCTAATAACGAGTATCGATACGCTCTCGATTTATTGCGCAATAGCCTGTTTGCGTGGCATAACGTCAACCTTGGTCGTAATCGGTGTAGTGAAACTGCTTCCTCTTAAAACAATGACATACATATTGTGATCACATTGAAGAAGAATACAAACATGATTGAGTTTAAGATAATGCATAGGTATACTCGGTTACCACTGTATCTAAATTTTAGTACGCCGATAAGAAAACCTAAATTCTATGTACCATTAATTTTATCAACTTTTCGCCCGGTTCTAATGCAAGGATTTGGCTGTGTGCAACCAATTGTCAACATGTAGAATACCTAGTAGTTATTTAATTATGTAAGGGTGAAAAGGGGTATTATTCAGTAAGTTTAGGTTCATAATATTTAAAATGGGAATTCTGTGTTGTTAATTTCATTTTAATTACACCAACATATGAGCAGTTGCTTGGTGAAGTGTAAGATATGTGTCAGTAATACATAATTGCATTTTTATGTTTAAGGTTCCATTAAGAAAAAGGGACATTGTACATTAAAACGATTGACGTTTATTATTGTAA
This sequence comes from Lednia tumana, assembly GCA_003287335.1. Lineage (NCBI taxonomy): Eukaryota > Metazoa > Arthropoda > Insecta > Plecoptera > Nemouridae > Lednia > Lednia tumana. The sequence goes on from QKMV01002005.1 coordinate 7,366, forward strand.
GGGCTCTTAGCACCCAAAAAAGGCTTAATAATTCAAAAGGTACTACTAATTTTTCCTTGGGCAGTCTGGTGGGAATTTTTTTACTCTTTCCAAAAAATATGGGCCTTAAAAACGAAATACTACAAATTTGGGCATCTCCCCAATACCAGTACTGCTCACCGTTTCTATCTAGTTTTTCTTATGAATTCAGATACTGGCCCTAGTATCACATATTTAGAATCCATAGCGATATCACCTATTTTGACATTTTAATTTGTCTAGCTCATTAAATTAGCTGTTATTTTTAGCATGAGGTATACTATGTAGCTATATCGATGTATGCTAATGAAGAATATGTGGACTTCTTTGTTGAAAATATTAACATATTAACTAGCCCAACTTTCTTCAAACCGTCACAACACTTACAAAAGGACCTATAATGTATATTTGGAAAATGTGTGCATTCGTGCAATATCGGTGACCAGTGCTGCAAAGCCTGGCGATAGCAGCGCAATACTTGATTTATTAAACATATCAGGAAAAATAAACACCCATGAATCGCACTGTACTAAACCCATACTTTTTGTCGGCCACGGTATTAAATGCCGTAGTTGCGTGCCCTGTATTACTTTTCATAAAAGCTAGAAAAACATTGAAAAAAAATTGGACAGCCCTTTTTTACGATTTTTTCTATTGTGTAGTGAGTTAAAAAAGATCTTAATGAAGAATCTCCCATTAAATAGCTAGAACAAGTTGTGAGCATCGTGAGTTTTCGGAATATTTTTTCTTTGGACGTGCCTGGAGCTCAAATTTGGGAAATATATTAGTTTGAGGCTCATCTTTTTTGGAAAGAACAGAAAATTTCCTGTACGATTGCCAAAAGAGAAATTAGTCACATTTTGAACTATTTTGGTGCTAGAGCCGTCACTAATACATATAGGGAGTTAATAACCTTTGTGAATCCGGGACCAGATACATACGTAAAGTACCTACTACGCTACTAGCTACGGATAAAACATAAGATCGTAGTTTGAACGATTTTCCTTTTCAATAAACAACACTTGCGATGTGATATTTGAAACGTTTTCTGGCTGCCAGCTATCGGAGTTTGATGCTGCCTCTAACAAACCCAATTAGACAACAAAACCATGAGGGAAGGAAAAAAGGGAGTTTCGGGTTGTGTTGGATCATCCCCGAAATGGATCACATTTTGTTTTATTTCAAAAATATAGTTACACTTCTGGATTCATAAATTGATCAAGCGAAACTGTCTATGTCCCGTTGTCAATAGGTTAGCGAGGTTTCTGTCGAGAGTACATGGATAGCACATGCTTCACTGGTCCTAAATGCCTACCTCAATAACTGTACGAGTTTCACGAATAACCTGTTCCCATACAGCAATCCTTTACTTCATTCCACTTCACTTCACTTCGCTTCATTGTATATGTAATAAAAAAATGCCAACCCATACCGATGAAAGCTTCTATCCATTCAATCTTCAGGGCGTACATTTGACCAACCACTTCAATTTTAAAAAGTAGTGTCCTTGCAGCGAACGATAAACGGCTCATCACGAATTTTTAGTAAGGCAGAAAGAGAAGTGATTTTATTTTACTTATTTATTTATTTTGAGGAGAAAGGTATGATCAATTACAATCGACCCATGGGTCGACTAAACAGGGCCGATTTTAAATCACTGGATATGATAAGATAACGAAAAGGGGATATTTGTATAAGTGGATTCTGTGCTGGCAATGTGCGAGCCGTGACTCGTTATTTTCTGCATTTCTTGACAAACTCCCGGGATGATATAACAAGTTCAAACTAGTCGCGAGGGGGGATGGGACAGTAAATTGACAAGGAGACAGCAGTGTACAGCTATGAAGGAGCTATCAAGGAACTAATCGGCTCTATGGCAAATCACGGGAAACAACAACCAACAAAAAGCAGGTCACTAGGATCGAAGCCGTGATATCCCGATTGCAAAGTAACTGATTGATTCAAATTTCTGCTCTATCGCGAATAGTTATTTCACGGGCTGGATCGGTACATTTTGCTGTCGGAGATAAGAATTCTTCCACGAGAGGCCGATCTCCTATCACGTTGACGAGTCTTACGTTGACCTATACTAATTTCAACCTAAAGTAGGCGACGGGAGTTGCACAATTTTGCCTGATCAATTTATGATTCCAGAAGTGTACCTGAAATGTAAAATGAAACTGGTTACGTTACACCAAAAATAAAAAAAGCTGAGGGCCCGGGTTCGAATCCCAGTTTCGGTGAACAATTTAAGTTTGCTCTGAATTGCTACAATTGCAAGAAAATCAGCTTAATTTCAATGAGCTAATCACGTTTTAGGACCCACGGTGTGAAACATCCCCAACATAACAATCACAAGAATATCTCGGACCTGCTGGATAATTTGCTGAAGGGATATGACAACAGCGTTCGCCCTGACTTTGGGGGTAAGTGAATGGTATGAATGGGCTCCCTCTACCCAATGCTTAGACACTGGTGACCGGACATCCAATACTAGATTCGGCAGTACTAATATACATGCAATTTCCATTCAAGGAGCACCCGCCGTAGTCGAAGTGGATATCATGGTCAGGAGTATGGGCCCTATTTCCGAAGTTGATATGGTGAGACTGCGTGGTAGTGAATGGACTGACCCAAAATAGGACAAATCCCGTTTAATTATGATCTATTTTGACATTTTCACCTACAAACATTTCTTATTAACTTGACATTCGAATTGTTGGTTTGGTCGATTTTTAGTACGACTCATTTTCAAAAACAGCCCAGATATTCGCCAAAATTAGCTTCATTGGGAGCCAACGAATTGTGTGTATTGTTTATTTTTCAACACAGTCAATTAAAGTAAACAAGAATGCGCAATAACCTGAACTGTGGAGATAACTGTTTTTGTCTTAATTTATGAAGTTTGTCGCGATCTTTTGTAAAAAAAAAAACGCACAGGAAATGAAATAATCCGTGGTATGAAATAATTCCTGGACGACTGCTGATAATATACACGAACGAAACGATTTCATATTACCTGTTCGAGTTCAAAGTTATTGCGAGTGATTTTATAGGAGTGATTTGTGCAAACCAAATCGAATCAAAACAAATCAAACCAAATCAAACCGAGTCAAATTAAATCGAATAAGAAAGGTAACTTCGTGTATCTTGCTGTTTCAGACATACTCGATGGACTGCTATTTCCGCCAGTCTTGGGTGGATCGCCGTCTTGCATTCACGGCTAATAAAGAGACTTTAGCTTTGAGCATTTCGATGTTGAAGAAAATTTGGAAGCCAGATACGTATTTCTACAACGGGAAGCAGTCATACCTACATACAATTACTACGCCAAATAAGTTCGTACGTCTCTACCAAGACGGCAGGGTGTTGTATTCTTCAAGGTAAGAAATCGACGCCTCTTCGACGGAGTGATACGTTTGTAATACAAACAAATAAATAATAATACACATTCAAATGCTCACCACGCGGTAGAAGGAAGGAATCAAACTCCTAAACGAATCCATAATCCTCTAAATTGTCGTGCAATTGATTATAAACAGCTAGATAATTAATTAGTCTTGAAACTAATACATATTAGTAAGATCAATAGTAACGAAAACTTACTGGGAGCATATAGGTATAAAACACGCTACAATTTGCACAAGTCTCTACATACAGAATGGAAATATGTACCTAAAGTTAATTATTAAGTAAATGAAGGCATCTCTCTGGCATCGTACGTGACACCACAATAGATTGAAGGATTCTGTTCGCTGCCAACCTATCGCTATATATGCATCCCCATTCCACCCCCATCCCCGCTAACGCCCCCGTCACCACCCAAACCTTTTCATCTTTAAAAACGTAAAACATCCCTTCAAATTGGTTGATCCATTATGGGAACTTTAACATCTGATAAAATTTTAACAACTTCCAATGGACCTTTTTATGCTCGAAGTATACGCTAACGAAAAACAGTATTTAGTAACTTCCAAATTCCTGTACCTTTCCCTGGCTGTTATAATCAAATTATGCGCTCTTAGATAGTAATTAGTCGTTTTCAAGTCACATGCTTGCACAATAAGACCCCTTTGGTCCATCTAGTGCTCCCTTGCAAGCCGTTTCCAATAGTTCAGTTCAGTTGCTATATATATTTGACAATATTTTCCGCTTCCAATTTTATACGGAAAATTGATATCGTGAGATCGTTTATATTATTTTGCCTTTCAATGTTGTCATCACGATATTTGCTGAATCACATTTTTTTCTCAAGAAAACCAACCCACATATTTTGATTGACTTGTATACCTACTTGTGTTCACCAGAGTAGAAAATAACCTCCGAAATCATACCTATAAGCTATGACCTCCTGTTTCATTTTTCAAAAATAGAATGTTTTTATTTGTTCTTAAATCCTATTTTACAATATTGCCATATTGCTCGTCAGTTAAATATAGGTAACATGTTATAGATTACGTACTTTTTGCATGAAGATGCTAATATATGTGATACTAAGTGATATCCAATATCCATGCATATATCTAAGGGATAGATATCAAAGCGGACGGCAGTCTGCCCTTGAATCCTCTCCCCCTTCCCCCATTACTCCTTCCCACAGACTAACACGCTTTACACAATAATTTGGTGTTGGTCTCTAGAAACAATTGAATCATGTGTATTACTTGTTCATGCCAACTCCAATCCACCTCCAAAATCTTCCCATACCGATAGCTGTGAAGATAGGGGAATTCATTTGTTCTACACCGACTTGCTACTCAAAGCGACATGAAGCTACACTTTTGTGTACGGTGTGAAAGGTGTGATCTCGTACTTTCCTTCTCCAGGGTTAGGACTCGGGGCGCGAGATATGAAAGTCATCACTGAGCTCTTGATGACGCTTCATGAGGGCGATACATTCATTACTTTAATGTTAAATAGGTAGCGCTGCGTGTCATTTATTCCGAGAATCTTGGCAGTTCCTTACATATTTGCACTTTATATACACTGACATTTTTATAAGCTTACCACACTAGGCGCAGTAGTGCCAACTGTTAACCAAACTTACTGAGCTGGCCTAGGAATATAACATTATTAGCTATACTAATTACGTTTTTCACCGATAATTCTCTTATTATTTTGTGATCAACTATTCAAACACTTGTATTTAGCACTTATTTATGTGCGTGGAAGTAACAAAACCAGCACAGGTTTGGAATCAAATATATTAAGCATCTTTCCAGGTGCGCACTTTTGCTATAGAAGCTTCAAATGTGGCCATTTAGGCATTGGAAACCTTATGGTTACAAGACGTACTGTCAGAGAGCATACTACAATACACCCACAAACATAAAGTAGGCTCTCTAACCATCTGCCTGAGTTAACTGCCACATCATCTCTGGTGGAAAAGTATGCTCTCCCAGTAAATAGAGTGTAGAAGACCGAACGGTTTGGCATGTTGGATACACCGGTTCTCGTGAGATCACCGAAGTTAAGCAACATTGCGGTGGACCCAAGGATGGATGGATGCCCATCCAAAACAAGGTCCATTTCTGTTCGGGATAGAGGCTGGAGGGTTTGAAGTTAGTGCGCTAGCTTCAATCCCCTTGTGATCCATCTCTCGACAGTACGGATTAGTGGAGGAATCACATGCTGTTCGAGTTGTACCGTCCTTCGGAAGGGACGTTAAGCGGTGGTCCCCTTGGTACTTTTCGACAGGAGTACGCTACGTGCCAGCACCGGGTTTCCCCTCTTCCCTGTTAGGTTCAAACATCACCCTCATTATCACCCTATCATTCACCGACGCCAATAGCCCAGTGCCACAGGGCCAGTTGTCAATACAGTGCGTCGTTAAACACCAAAAAAAAAAAAAAAAAAAAGAGTGTAGAAGACCGGACTGGACGTTCAGCAAGCTTCATTCTTTACCGTCTCTTTATTCAATCTTTCCATCCAAGAGTGGGTCCCTGGAAGAGAATCGTTTAATTACTTGATTGTAAAGAAAAACCCCAAAATAAAAAATCTCTGTCATCATTTAAAAAAAAAACTGTTAATAACTGGGTTAAAATGCTGAAAACTTAACTGAAACTAAACTGCCATAAATGCTAAACTAAACATCATCATTGTTTAGCACGTATAGCTTTTACTTCAAGGTAGCCTAGGGACCCTAGGCTAGGGGGGGTCAGCTCATTAGAAAAAGCCGGTATAATTACGCCGAACTACTCTTTCGAGAATACTTACATTTTTATTTGTTTTTCAATTCAAAGATCTAGTCGGCCGATTTTTTCAATTTTAATTTCACTTGAAAATGTCTGGCTGATCGGGGACTCAAATCCCGGTCCTACGGGTATCGCATTCTATACTCTACCAACTGAGCTAACCAGACCAGGCACTTTTGAAGTGAAATAAATACTAATCAACATTATCCTAGCATGGTCCTATCCTATCCTAGCTTTGAATCTCTTTGCTTCTAAATCACCCGATTTGTTTGCAAGTCTATGTTAATTTAAGGGATTGATGTGAAGGAAAATTACATTGCGTTTGGTCAAGCTGTACAGGGAACGACCTGTACAGTGTACAGGGAACGACCTGTACAGTGTACGGGGAACGACCTGTACAGTGTACGGGGAACGACCTGTACAGTGTACAGGGAACGACCTGTACAGTGTACAGGGAACGACCTGTACAGTGTACAGGGAACGACCTGTACAGTGTACAGGGAACGACCTGTACAGTGTACAGGGAAC
>QKMV01002006.1:0-14283 GCA_003287335.1 Lednia tumana
GGGATGGGGGGGGGGGGGGGGGGGGACAATCCAATGCCATGTCAAAATGTATCTACTTCAACCCATCGTTATCAAACTTAACTAGCAAATTTTTGGAAATATTGCATGTAAAAATTGGCGTGGTTTGTTTTATGTATATAGATGAGCTATAAATTTAATTTAATCTAATGTAAGGTAAAAAACGTAACAGAAGATAGCCAAACCTTGAATAGAATATCAAAGATTTTTTCTACAATTGAAAGCTCAAATCTGTAAGCCACATCCACCCCCATTGTATCGAGCCTACCCTGACTCCCCCCCCCCCCCAGACTTGTCATTTCCATGCGATAGCCATCATTTTCATGACTTAATTTTGGTTGGCCTTTATTGTTGATCATCAACTAATGACCTTCCATGACAACAAGCGCAAGTTTCAAGTTTCATATACGCTGTAAGAATTTACTCTATAATTATTAATTAAGATGTTATTATTGGAAATTGGGCTGGTCATCGGCTGGCTGTCCAATTATTATCATGCGTACAGCGTTTCTATTCGGATGACGTCAGGCATCGCAAATTCCCTTCCAACATTCGACATTTTTCTTCGCGAAGAAATCTTGTCTATGGGTCGGGAATGGGGGGAGGGGGGGTTAAGACAAAGAGCTTCTACCACCCTTGTTCCAAGACTGAAGACCAACCCTACTCGCTTCCTTGGACTTTCTGATCAAAGCCATGAGCTACCCCCGCCCGTTGCACGTACAACCCTCCTACCCCTTTTGCTAGCACCCCAAACCTTACTAGAAATATGTCTCAAGCATTTCTCCTTTGGCCTTTCAATCTGGATTGTAGAATCTAGAAGTCTCAATCTGGATTCTAGGATTCTAGAATCCAGCTGGGGTATAAAATAATGTATTCGTTTAAGTCCTGAGCTATTTAGGGACGTTCATCACTTTCATAGACATTCGCAACAAATAATGTAAAAAAGTACGAATTTCTAATGTGCTGAGGTAGATACTAGCAGTAGTTTTCTTCTGCTGTCTTGCTTTTATTTGATGAAATATTGGCCCAGAAATTGCATTTGCGTTATTATATGACCTATGTTCGAGCCATATTTGTATGAACATTTTCACGAAGAAAACTATCAAGATAGAGCCTATAGATTACAATGTTGTGCTTATGCTTGAAATTTGCCTATAGAATAGCGTACGAACTTCTGACCCCTATAGCTTGGACAGAAATGATTGCATCAAATTCCCTGATTTTCTCAGGAAGTAAACAATGCGCTTCGAATTTTAATGCAACCTTGCTTTGACTTGATGACATTTCTGGCCCAAAAAGTTCCATTTAATAATGTGCCGTAATAATTTACGAGTTTCACCGATGTTTCAACCATTTTGGTATGACCATCTCCAGGGTGCATGGCGCTTTAAGAACAAATCAAAGCTCCTTTATCCTTTAGGTTAGATACTTACGTACGAACTAATATCAATCGTAACAGTATAATTAATAAAATATCAGGAACGGTAATAAACCACGCGTAATATGTTGCACTGTATTGGCCGCGTTTCAGCCTCTGCTGAATGATAGAGTCTCGGAAGTAAAGGAAGCAAGTCTTTATGAGACGCAACGCGTCGCATCGTACCGCGAAACGGGACGGGTCGGAATGGAACGGGACGGGACGGAACGGGACGGAACGGGACGGGTCGGAACGGAACGGGACGGGACGGGACGGAACGGGACGGGACGGAACGGGACGGGACGGGACGGAACGGGACGGCGCGGGAGCATATGGCGACGCAAGAAGAGAACAGGCCGAGAAACTTCGATTAGACATGGCAAAGTAAGAGAGTTATGGGGGCTGGTGGGATGGGGGTAGAGTGGGGAGTGGGGTGAGGGGTGGGGGTGGGCACCGGTCATGTATAGAGGCGGTCATGAGGAGGCGGTGGGGGCACAGAGAAGAGCTGTATTAAACTTTGTCTAAGGAGTTGCTACAAAGTTTAAGTCTAGGGAAACTCTGGTCTTAATATATATATATATCAGCCCAAAGCTATTCGCAGCCGCCACGTATGTGCATAGGCCTATACGCAAACAAAACACAGTTTAACAAGAATATCTATTGGGCCCAAAGCAGCTATACATTCGATAACGCTAGATAAGCTCGTATATAAATATTTTATTGGCTGCATTATGAACTTGTTGCTTTAGAAAGGGTTGCGTGCATAATGGATGTCGCTGAACGCAGGCTGTGAATTTATTTTACCTCCAAAGTGGATATTATAATCAGTCGTGTTGAGTTAACGAAAGAGGGGAAATAATTTAATGTGTACCTACTGAAGAGTGCACTTGAATTGAGTGAGCGGCCGATGCAGAGGAAGGAGAATGATCGACCGATTACCTTTTAAGCAGTGGATCGTACAAATTATCCTTTGCCTTCTTTCCTCGTCTTGCACCAATGAATGAGGAAAAACACTAAATTTACGCTTGCCAATAAAGAAATAGATAGTGGAAATTGTGCTTGAATTGGTGCAAATTGGAGGCAGCGGAGCAATTGCGCTGTCGACTTTTCGCAAAGCGTGACACGGCACTGAGCTCGGCGCTAATCAGGCCGATACTTTGAAGAAATGTTCGTATTTTACACCTCAGCTTTTAGTGACAAATAATTTCACAAGCAGCCTAAACACAAAGCCAGTGCTTTCAACCGAAATCCGTATATTTTTCGGGATACAAATTACGCAAAACGTATTGTTGATCTTTTCTCGAAATTTATCTCAATTTCGTGCAAACATGGGTCCACATTTCACTAAATTCTTGAATGAAAACTTGATGTTAATGAAAATTAATATTAATAATCAATAACAAAATTAATATTGCTACACGATGAGTTAATGGAACTATCCATCTTTGTGGGAAGTCACGGAACCCGTGGCCTGGCTTCGGACATCAGCGAGAGAAGATTCTGTCTTTTCAAAGTTCCACGACACAAACTGCCGGTCTTACAACTTTCTTGAGATAATCCTCAAAAACCACAGAACAGCCTGGCATATGATTGGCCCTTACAATACAATAAGCAAAGTTCTAGTAAGCGCTAAACTCAGAGTGAAGGAACTGATAAAATCGGCCATATAAATGATACTATAGTGTTTTTATACGCAATGCAATGAGTCGAGCGCAACTATTCTTTAACCCATGGAAAAATAATATTTAAACAATATCGTCGGGGTAATCTTCGAAGAAATTAGAAAATTCGGTCAGAAACGAGCGAAAATTAGCGGTGCGCAGACCTACCTCCTGTATTTTGAGGGGAGAGCATCGCAGTTGTCCGATCTTAAAATGAGACTCACATGTATTAAACGTTCACACTTTAGAGATTATATAAGGGAATTGATGTAAATTAAATATATATTCTCTTAATTGTACCTATCAGTTTTCAAACCAAGCCGTTTTTCGTTTTTTTTTCAACGATCTTTGTTTTTGTTATTTGCGACACATTCGGTAGCTATGCAAGCTGAACAGTTTTGATTTGTTTTTTGGGATTCCTCAAACGTCTTAAATGGGGAAATAATAAATGGGACTGACATCACAAATATGTTGACCTATTTGGTGTGTGGGGGCATGTTTCTGACCAAATTTCCCAATATTTCTGACAGTTTTCCGGTGATATTCTTTTAGATAATCAAGCCGAGATTTCAAAACATCATTTGATCAAAATTTCATTGAAAAAACTACGGATCCACGTGAAGAATTTTAAAATTAAATAAAATTTTTGCCAAATGAAGCGTGGTGACAAAGTGTTTTAATAATGCTCTTCGATTGTCGTCAGATCCAGCGCGCAGCCTCCCGACACGGAAGCCTCGTGCGAGATCGACGGACTTGGCACGTCCACTACGTCGAGACCAAGATAAGGCACGTCCACTACGTCAAGACCAGGGCTCGGCACCTCCACCACGTCGAGACAAGACGTGGCACCTCCTCTACGTCGTGGACATGGAGGTCTTGATCGGCTACCTGGAGATGCCCATTGCCATTCTGCAATGCATCCAAATTGAAGCTAACTTTGTTAATAATTTGTTTTTAGTTTAAGCTAACTCTATTAACTTCAGTAACTAATATCACAGGTTATTTCTGTCAAATGAATTCGGTACTGTCGTTGGAAAACTTAGGATAAGGGTATGATTTTCTATAGCCGCAATGTAGTTTTTTGCACTTTCAGGAATGACAGTTATTATAGTTTCAATGCTACTATTTATAGAAATTGGCTTCAAATTTAGAAGTCACAATTAACCTTGAATTGTCATCGTCATCGCTATACTCCCCGTCTAGATTTTTCTTAACCTGTTATATGCGATTCAAATGAAGCAAAAATCACGATCAACTATCACATTTGAGCACATATGTCGGCTTTATTGGCCCGAATATTGAAAAAACGCGCTGCAGGGGGCCCTAAGCAACACTTTTACTTACAATTCTCTCACTCACTATCATTGCTATGATCATAGATACATTTTCGAAAAAAACTTGATCTGCAACAAATGCACCGATATCAATGCAACATGCAACATTTATATCTAAGAGCCTTTCATATATGTTTGAATATGTTTGAATAATTGGCCACAAACGAGTAAGTAAAACATCGTTCGGAAACGCAATCATCGACAGACCTGTTTATCATAAAACAACAGTGAGTTTTTTTTACACTTCGTATATCACAAAACAAACCATACTGTGGAAGCTGTAACTCTTATAAAAGTGTTGGTGTAACAGTAGTGCGATAATTATTGCGTTTAGAAAAAGAACGACTTGTCTCGTGCGGGCGTCGTTACATGAGTGAACGAAGCTCCATCCATTCAACTCGTCTCGGAACACTTTGTTTCACGCAGGCATCGGCTTCACCGAGCCAGCAGAAAATATTACATCCATTTGCATCTGTCCTATGCAATAACGTAATTTATTTTGATTATCATGGAATCGGATGTGTTTTTGTTTTAATTCGAATATAATCTTATATAAATTCCCACGAAAGTGTTACCTACACAGGAGGTGCGGCAGCTGGCACAGTGTTCCAAGCAAACACAGAAAATAGAGAGTAGATTTATAATGTAAGCTTATGTACACAGAAAACCATCCCATCGAAATGTATACAAGTCCCAAAGAAGGTTTGTTTGAAATCAGTATAGGTAAGCCAGGTAGAGGCTGAGCACATGGCTTAGAGAGCCACGTACTTAGGGAAGCTGCCTTATGATGGCAAACCAATCTTAATATCAGTGGGGTTTTAACAAATCATATCAACCGTGCATACCGAATATTTGTTCACTCTTGTATCACATTTTGTCACGATGGCAGCAGAACCAGACTGGCAAAGCAACAGAACTGGATGTTCGTATTTCCCATTCAGCCATTCCCGACAGGAAAATTCAGTTATTTCCTAAAGAATCCCTGAATCATCAAAAAATGTTTAAGATTTAAAAACGAAAGTTGTCATCACACGTCTGTTAGATCATAGCATTCATTATTCGCAAAAAAGTTCATTTTTACAGCGCGATTTCGTTCCTTCTAGTCGTCCGAAGACCCTTGCTGTAGCTGTACTAATTAATCACTGTCGATAATAATAGTTGAAAAACATTTACCTTCTATTGGATAACCTAGGCAAATACTTCGACGGTAAAATACTCAAAATGCCAATCCTTTGATTTTCCCTTGCTGCTTCGTAATAATCGACATCGTTAATCATCTAATCTCCCGTACTTATTTCATATCTGACCCACCAGAACGAGGTAACCTACAGCCATCAAAAAGGTCGCGTCTCGGAACAAGCCACTAGCTTGATTCAGAGATAAAAGAAGCAATTAAATAAAGAGTTAATGAAACCCCACTCTGGAAACCAACTTTTTCCAAAAAACTGAAAAATTGATGACATAAACGTGTTTGTTGTAAAGAGAAGACGCAGGAAGTATTCGTATTATTTCTGCATCTCCAAAATTACGAGTTATAGGTCAATGGGGATGTAAGGAAATTGTGTGTAAAACTCGCGGATAACATATTCGTTAGCTTGGTCGATCCTCATTTCACAGGGCAGGCAACAACTGATAAGGAAAACTGGTTTATCATATCGAGGTATAGGCCGCACATAGCATACAGCATATTTAGTAGCCGGCTGACCTACATTATTTTCAAACAAACCTTCATTGGGACTTGTCAATATTGTGAGTGGACGGTTTTCTGTGTCCACAAGGGTACGTACGTTAAACATATGCACTGTTGTAAAGAATATTGAATAAATATTGGATAATTTTACATTTTAAGCAACTTGCTCCGTTTTCACGTTTTAAAGTTTGCACAGTTGTTACTTTGAAGTTCTTTAATTTGTATTAACTAGTAGTTCATGTTCACCTACTCTTTCAACGAGATTATGCTTGTTCAGGGTTTTTATATTGATGCATACACAATTGCCAATTAGAGACAAAGGTATATAATCCGGGGAGTTATTATATTATTGTGTATTATTATTACCTTCCCCAGAGCCAAAATGCTGAACCTATTATATTCCTGTGGCTGTCTGAGCTGAGCATACTAACGCCGGGCCAAGATCTTTCGATTTTAGTTAGACAGGAAAGGAACTGGCACCAAAGATTAACGCCTGTCAACAATGATACATATTAACTACACATTAAAATGGTCTGTCTGCTCGGGTAATCATACATCTTGATTTCACGTAAGTGATGTCATGTCAGCTTAGCTGAGATGGTAGAGCAATGAACACCAAATCCGGGGGACCGCGGTTTGATTTCCCGAGCAGAAATACATTATTTATCAACGTTACCCATGGTTGCTTTAAAGACCCACTCCTATTTTGAGTTACAATACCTCAGAACGCGTATCTAGTGTATCTAAGAATTTAAGTATGCCTTCGACTGTTCGACACCTTTCTCGCCTGTCAACAATCTTTTGAACTGAACTTATCACGCGCACAAACTATTTTCGTTTTTGGGACTATCAGGCAGGGTTCGTAGTTTCGTGTGATAGCACGGATAGACACCCAAACATACATTTGTGCTTCGCGGAAGTAACTATACCCGATAAAACGCCAGCGAAGGAGTCCCGTGGACCACTTAGACGTCTTAATGGAGAGTCCTTTCGACGGCAGTCTGCCATCAAATGGGTCAAACCAGCACGCTAATCGAGCATTGCTTACTGCATTGAGAGATATACTGAAAATACGTGCGATATCAATCTGTATTTTGATCAACTTTTATTATTATTAATAGTGATTTGATTGATGAGAATAGCAGAAAGTTTTTTGTATTGTATTTTTAAATACAAAATACCAGCTGTGCAGAAATAAGCTTAGAGTTGGGGCTCAAAAATCGCCATTGTAGTCATCACTCGTTATCAGGATCCAGTCTCTCCTCGACAGACAGGCACGGCTTAGGGGGCAGCTAGATGGATTTATTTTAAAAAATGCCATGACATAATTAACAAAAACTAAATTAAACCCGATAAGTTTGGTTTCGTTCGTACTGCTGTATTGAATTGGTATTGGTATTTTATTTTTTAAGTTTGTACTGATGTTGAGTGCATTTACGGTGCTCATGCGAACAGCGTCTCGTAATTTAGTGAAAACTTTTTTTATGCACTTCCTAAAGAAAACAGTTTATTTTAATAAAATCACTCTTTTTTTTTTTTTTGTGAAGTCCCCATTGTCCTACTTAGTGTTTGTATTATATATTCCCCCTTCGGTTTTTTCGTCCGGCCCCAACTTGACCTCAAACGTGTGGATTTGCTCCAAAATAAACTTGAACTCAAAAATTTCGTGGGGGCCATGGCCCTTAAGTCCAAACCTCCCAATTGCTATCCCTCTCGGGACTATCGCCTTACCTGTCTGAATATGTGGGAGTTTGGGGCCCCAAAATTAATCTGAACATATGGGTCGCCAAAAACATAACGCACCACTGGAACAGAAAAAATATTCCTCCTCAGCTCGCCCACCCATTAAAAAAGTTCCTAGAACCGCGCCTGACGACAGAGACCTTAAAGACAGTGAAGTACTGACGGGAAGAACCCATATATGGGCCTCAGTTGGAGAAATAATTTTGCCAATTTTCATGGGCTGGGAAGCATACCATTCATTGCTACCGAGCTACGGGATTACATAGCAACTATTTTGTACCACTTTCGTGGGGAGGAGCTCTTCAGTTGGATTTATTAATCAGATTTTTACCTTTTCAGTGCCAAACATACACATTTTTGCAAGCAAAACTTGAAGCTGTGCTTGAAGGGTTCATTTTGCGAAATACTGGCTAAGCTTAGAGTTTGAATGCTCGGCAAACTTCGACACAAAACTCTTTCTAAGTAATCCAAAAATAATGTCATACATTCTAGAATTTTCCCTTGACTTCCCTGTTACCAAACTTAGCTTTTTGGCACAACCCCCTCTACCAATTCCCATAAAACGTAAAATTTGTTGAAGGGGGGCAACAATAGAAATACTATGTCCAAACTGTAAACCACAGCCTCCTATAAACTTTCGCTTGGGCTCAGAGAACGGCTAGTTAAAACTTCACCACGATAAAACTCACCAGGAGAAAACTAGGAGTGAGACTTCCCTGCATACTTTCTAAATAATCTGAACCATTGAGCATTTAGATTCGTAGGTACGTAAATTCAGTAACTCTTTTACAGAGCCACAGAAGTGTCTAAATTCTTATACGTGTCTCAAAGACGTTCAGGGTTAAAGAATTTGGCTATTAAAATGTGTATAGTAATTTGGCTAGCAATCAAGTGATCTTACGTTTTGAAAAGACTTTCACGAAAGTGGATAATCAACTAACGGTGCCAGCGCCCCTAGGCTATGGCCTCGTGGTAAATCCAGCGCCGAGGACATCCCACTTCTGATGCACTTAATTTAGGGCCAGTCTTAAAAGGGCCATGTTTCCCACAGTTATCACTTGTGCCTATAACCATATTACACGATCCTCGGTCACGAAACAGTAAATGTAGTCCATGTATGTGCACAACCAAGTTTATTTAGGGGCCAAAAAAATATAAATGTGTCTGAGAACTTCGTCGTCACTCCAACAACAATGATCCCCCCAGCGTGACGTCGGTAGCGTCAGGGAGATCATCCGGTGCGAGGAAGTTGTAACTTGTAAGTCAAGTCCCTGCTTGCCCTTGCCTTTCAATACAAGTGATCTTTTTCATTCTGAGTGCCATCCAGATTGTGCCTGCACCAGTTACTCGGAGCTACAATTGTTAACCTGCAAACATAGCGAACGCGACGTTGGCAGCAAACTGTTGCCCTACGCTGTCCTTGATGGTACAATTTATTGACCACTTTCTTTCATTCAGATGTTGGTAAGGGTGTCTGGTCCAGACAAATTTCGCCGAGTCAAGTCCTGACAAGTTGCACTCTACTCAACACGAAGACCAAAGGTAGCACTGCAAATTCTGCACATGTTTCTCAGAAACATCGTTCACGGGAACACTCATGTAGTAGGTAAGCATGTATAATGGGATAGCAAACTTAGATAATGGCAAATATCGCAGCTGATCCATAGTTGCAATGTTGTATCCTCCACTACACCACAGGTGTAGCACAGGTTCTCAAATGATTCGGAATCCTTCACCAGAACCCGTGTAAGGTATTCTCTGAACTTCACCGGGATTAACAACCAGAGTAGGATTCTTTGGTGGTCATAACCCAAATGTAATGCAATTCGAAAATGCCACAATTGGAGCTTTCTTCCTGGGTGCAAATGCCACGGATCCTTTTCATTGATCCTGATCCCTTTGAAGATCAGCCTTTCTATAAGCAGCCAGACAAATTTGAATACGATTTGCACACACTAGAGGGGCAGCTGGCTCACATATCCTGTTGAAAACATTGAAACATTAACATCAAAATTGTAACAAAAAAGATTCTCCTTGTGATAGCTCTAAACAATGCAAATACTAGAGGTTAGTTCTCAGGAAAGTGGAATTTCAGCAAAAGCTGAAAAAATTTGTAGGTGAATCTCAAAATTCAAATCTCATTTTGGAAGATGGCAGGAACAGATGGGCAGGAGGGAGTTGTCAGGAAGATGGGCTCTAGATGACAAGTGCCTACCAAAAAATGTAACCAGTACTTTAAGCAAAGCGCGATCTCCATTACGTTTCATTCTACAGCTGTCAGATATTACGTACAGCCCTGGGTATGATAATTTAATCTGATTCACAAGAAAGTGCAGGATTACAAAATGCGATAATTTTTCGATATTATCCCAACATCTCGTGCTGCTCCAACGCCAACTCAAAAGAGATCTTGCCACGCCATCTAGTAACTCGATTCTCAACTGTAAACAGCTTTGATTGCCACCCCTTTGGTCACGAGACCAGGGAGCTTCAACGACACAATTGACTCATTTAATGTACTAAACTACCCCTCATTGCCTCAACCATCACCATTTCTACTTCGCTTCAAAAAATAGCTAAAAGAGCGCGTACTTCGCTGGAACCTTCCGTGGTAAAACTGGTACCCTGCCTGAAGACCGTCGCCAGCTTTGGTCGCCAGCGCTGTCTATAACCAAGGTAGCAACTACATATTTAGTTTCTTGAGGGGAAATAGGCATTATGGGGATACATGGTACGTCAATTATTTCGTTAAAACGGCAGCAGAGTTTAACTTGACAGTTGCTGTGCGAATGGAAACTGAACGACGTAGCTGTACAACGGTCACCGATTTTTCCTGATTATAGAGTTTTCTCTGCTGTTTGGAATTCTTCCTGTGATACCGCTTCGATCCGATTAGTATACAATGGGAAACAAGTCGTCTTTGCTGTTAAGAGCGGAAGAAATAGCTCAAATACAAGAGGAAACTGGATGTAAGGAAAACAATATGGTGTAATTAGGACAAATTGCAATCTTCTAATCCTTACTCATTACATGGGCTTGGTATGGCCGCATAGTAGATAGTTAATCTCTGTGGTGTGGCCTTGCTTGCTTCTGAATGATTTTGAATGTAATTATAACATCTATAATATGATGATGTGCTGTAAATTATGGTACAAACTAACATTCTATGTTCACAACTTTCAACAAAATTTCTTTGTTTTTAAGTCACGCCGAATCAAATAGAGAGGCTGTACAGCCGTTTCACCAGCTTGGATCGTGGCGACTGCGGAACCCTTAGCCGAGAGGACTTTTTACGCATACCAGAGTTGGCTATCAACCCCCTGGGTGACCGTATTGTGCACGCCTTCTTTGAGGAAGGGCTCAGTGACCGGGTGAACTTTCTCCAATTTATGCAAGTGTTAGCTCATTTCCGGCCCATCAAGAAAGGACGAGACAACAAGCTCAACTCCAGAGAACAGAAACTTAAGTGTGAGTGTATCTTTGTTGCTTTAAAATTTAACTCTAGGAGTGGGTAGTAATAAATGAAATAGAACAGTTTCTTGGGCTAAATTGCAGTTGTACCTACCTGCTAGTTGTCCCTACCTGTATTTACAATTATTACAGGCAAAAAAAAATAGTGTTAGTAGGTTTGTGATTATGAAATGTCATGTTGACTTTTGGAAATAGACTAGGTACTTTCAAAATTACAACTTGTTGCTATTTAGAACTTGCAGAATAATTCTTGTGTTTTGTCCATGTTTTTAGTATGGGGATACGTCTAACTTTATTGTTGACCGGATACGTTATTTTGCAAGACATCTATTTAGTAACACATTACATGAATCATTGCATTACCTGCTTTAATAAACACCTTGTTGCTATTTTCAGTTGCATTTAAAATGTACGACCTGGACAATGACAATAAGATCTCACGCGATGAACTTTTAGCAATTCTGCATATGATGGTCGGAGCAAACATCAGGTATACCTACCTTAAATCTATTCTGTTACATACAAGTTCATGCATCTCCTAACATCTGAGGACCAAACCAATGGCAATTGGTACCACAATATGATCATTGCTAACTTAGTCTGATGTCTGTGCTTGCAGCGAGGAGCAGCTGACCAGTATTGCCGAGCGTACGATAATTGAAGCCGATCACAATGGAGACCAGATGATTTCTTTTGAAGAGTTCTGCAGCGCCTTGGAAAGGACTGATGTTGAACAGAAGATGTCCATTCGTTTCTTGAACTAAATTCTCTTGCTGCCATAGCTTGCCTTGTCATTCTAGGGTCGTGTATGTAAGGGACACATAGTATAAATAATAATAATAAATGTAGCATAACTAAGGGAATCTATTATCATTGATAATAGTTCCTGCATGAAGAGAACATTTATTAATATATTTGTATTGACAATTACCAGTGTTTGGCTTGTTTCTGCGATAAAACAACCAACATAAAATCTGTACATTCTTACTTTCTTGCTTGTAAATTATGTTTTATAATAACTTATATGATACCGTATTTATGGTACACATGCTGTACATATTTTTGAATTATATTGGTAAATAGTTAATTGGTTGAGATTATTTTCTTTGGATAATAATATGACAGGTACTTCATATGATATATTAATTCCAAACTGTCTGCTTGGGGGCATGCAGGCCCATGCTTAGCTTCCCTTATTTCTGGCAACTGCTTGGAAAAAAATGCAATATAGTTGCTTGCTGTTCAAAAACCTTAACCAGCATGCATTTATCAAGCCAAGATGTGGTTATTAGGTTACGTACCTACGTGTATTGCAAATAATAATGCGTTGGATTCCATCCAGTATACTGAAGGATCGGCTCTTAAAACGATTTCCATGAACATAATGAGCTGACTAACATATTATGATATTTTATTACTTGTATGGAATGTTGGTATACTCGAAATACATAATTTGGTACACAGATTGTACGTGTTGTAGCATCTAACCTAATCTGTCATTCCTCAGGTCATCGAGAAATTACATTCGACTTTCTCTAACCTATCTCTACTGGTACTAGCAGAATGGTACACTAATGTCATACACACTGCTACTGCCAACATAAATATTATTCTATGAGGAAATGTTCACCGTGTTGTTCAGTGGTCTTTCATATTATGTGTTCTATTGTACCACCTGGAATCAATCAGCCATATTTCCAAAATCTTCCAATCCAACACCATCATGAGAAGAAGCATGGCACGGAGCCAGAATGCAGGACTTATGGCTTCGTTTCAGCTGACAGCTACGAAATCCAAACCAACGGATCTTTCCAAAAAACAATGAAACCCAGTTATTGCCACACAGCCCCATTTATTACCATGAAAGCTTGATAACTTAATTTGACATTAAGAATATATAAACAATAAATGGATAAGACATCCCCTATGTTTCCATACACATATCAGAGCATTAAAATATAATAGTGCAAGTACTAAATACAAGATTTCGAAAAATACCTAAGTAGTACATATATAAATTAAATACTCTAGATCCACACAAGCAACATTTGTAATAATCATACCTACATCTGAAGTGATAACAAATTTAACAATGTACCAGAAATGCTGGGAAATTTTCGGAGGCATCAGAAGTGAGTGTGAAGCAACACTTTATGCAGTTGATGATACGGCCAGCTTTTTGAGATGCTCCATGAAAACTTGCAAGCTGACATCATCGGTGAGTACGGGAGCGCCACCGTCCTGTGAACAATGCATTGCTTCGTCACGAACCGACACATTTAGTTGCTGGAAAAGCGTTGCAAGAAACTGCCGTCACCAACAGCCAACCTTACAGAAGTAGAGTATGCTTAAGAAGATTATTATGATTAAGAGCGACCATAAACCTTTCCGTTTCCATCCAAATACAAAAAAAACTGCTTCATAAAAATGGGAACTTTAAAAGCATGTGTGAAGATTGCTTAAAATATCAAAATTAGTGGTTTGTTTATTCTAAATTGGCTATCAGTTGTGTTAAAGCTGACCTGACCATAATTTTGTTCCAGCACCCAAACTACAAAAAGCAGTCATTTATGACAGAAAGAGAATGTGAATTGATACATAGACTCCAACTTCCATGCTGATATAATATTATATTGGCATTCCCAGGAAAAACAATGACTCAAGATCAGACATTCCACTGGATAAGCTTTCTTTCTTCAAATTTCTGCCAAGGGAATATTTGCAAATTATCACTTCTCTGTTGATAACAACGATAAAAAAATCAGCTTACATGGCTTACATCAGCACATGACAGCTTACATCGGTTTACATACAAGCCAGAGATCCGAGGTTTGAGTTTTCAAGTAGGCAGATATTTTTGAAGTGATATTAATTTTTTTTTTAAAACTGTTAATAACTGGGTTAAACTGCTGAAAACTTAACTGACACTAAACTGCCAACGTTTCGCTA
>QKMV01002007.1:0-14279 GCA_003287335.1 Lednia tumana
TTCTTATATCTAGGTAAATGTATGGTTATCTTTATCTTTTTTTTTAAATAATTATTTGTATCCTATTTTTTATCATCAAGATAACTTTTTGTTTCTCAAAAAAACTGTTGGGAAATCGGTTTAACTGCGAAGAGTTTTTATCAAACAAACTGCCTAACAGTTTTTTATGAAAACTAGTGCTGAAATTAGGCAGAAGACATGAGTCTTAAGAATTAAATATTCGTTTGCGTTATACTTTCTTTATCCAGATGGTTTGAAAAATTATCGGTCACAACTCTGGATATCAATAGCGACACGTACCTACTTATCATATTTTATATATTAATATCTAAACAAGCGTTTTACAATTGGACAGATTTTCACAAAGCGCAAAACTGCAATTTTTATGTCTGAAGGTAACGACTCTTATTTCTTGATCTTTTAATTATTATAAACCATTTATTTGGTTGTACAATATTTGTAAAGTATTATTTTACCAGTTGGTATTCGTTCTCTCGTTGTACAATAATTACATTTATTTCAAAACTCATGGAATATTTTTTCTCATATGCCTACTTGTATAAATTGAAAAACACGGAGAAGAAAGGGTTTGAATTTGAATTTGAGTTCGAATTTGAAAAAATGAACACAAAATATGAGTGTGAAATTTTAATAAAATTTGTAATAAAAATTTGTAATTTTGCTGTAAAATAAAGCAAATAATTGTGTAAAGCATTGGTATTTTGTGAAAATCTTCCTTAAAAGTTATACTTACTTTACATTACAAGGAAAAATGAACACAAGTTAAACATGACTGCAACAGAAAACACTGATTAGACATTGTGCGTGCCCTACATCATGTGAAATGAATCAGCATTATGCGAATCCCACTCTAATGATGTCGTTTTTGTGAGCATGTTTTCAACATTCTTTACGTTTGCACACCGTTCGAGTTCGATTTTTGAAAAATTTTCTTGTGGGCATACATGTGCCAACTTTTTGCATCGTGGGGGTCTTGATCCCGTGCGCCCAAAAGTGGGTGTGTTGAGAGGGGTTTTTGGTAAACGGAGTGTTTTTCTCAAATTTAAAATGGAAGTTAAACGTTCATGTGCATGCTCAACTGACATGTGTAGCAGAAATATAACCAGCTTCAAATTTAAACTGCAAATCAAGAAAATACTACATGTTAATGCTTAATCTTTAGATACTTCTTAAATTTCACAAATGTGCTAGTCATATGACCAAATTAAAATACCTGACGATAATTAAAAAATACCATATTTGACTCTCTTTAGCCAAATTGTTCACCCCTGAACTCATGCTGACGTATTTTCCGTGATCTTGCACTCCGCTTTAATCCAGTGTTTAGTGCAGCGCCGCGACGCCCTGTGACGCTAGCGACGCCCTGCGAACAGCGTTGTCTTCGTACGGTCGACCCATTAGAAGACTGCCTTTGTAATGATAATTGCACTTGGAAACTGGACCAACCTCAAGGGACTTACGTCTCCATTATCATGTTACCTTCGTGCGCGTATATGAGAACAACGGATACGTTAAGGTACTAAAGGTACTGCGGAGTTCGAACACTCGAATATTGGGTACTTCTGCTGTGTTGCTTTTGCGAGCACATGGAAACGCTAGCTGAAAGTCTCATTAAGATCGCCGCTTTGCCAGCAAAAAGATGAGCTCATAGCATGTTCAAACACTGTGTTTAAATGCTTTATTTGATAACGGTTGATACTAGGTGAAAGATCGCTTTAGACATTAACCATTCACCCAAATGTATTAACACTTACGTCTTTGATGATGCATGCACGAGAAAATACATGCAGTTGCCATTATCTCAATAATTCACAGAACTATTTGTGGGTTTAGATGTTATGTGTGTATTAATTGTTCCGAGATAAACGTATTATCTGGCAGAAAATTATTATAATCAGTCTCGTAGCTCGGTAGCTTGAGTTGAAGCTTGTTAGTTGGGAGGCCTGTTTTGCGGTGAGCTAGCTCTAAACGAGTCGGCGGCGACGGTGGATGCAAATTAGCTATTCTCATTGTGGCAGATAGACCGCGGTTTATCTGCCCCGCAAACGTCCCAAACCACGTCGCCGTGTGACATTCAGACTTTCCACCCCGTCGTGGATATAACGTACACCACGTGGCCGCTTGGCATAACAACGTTCGCTTTATACCGACACGTTCACACACCGTCCACAGAGTATATATTTGAGAAATGTTCTTGGATACTATTTGTTTAAATTGTGACAAAACAATGTGTTAATACTTAGCGAGTTAATGTTTCATTTATAAAGAAAACTGGTCGTTATGTAATATGAATGTGCGAAGCATTTGTATTTCCACTATTGTAGGACAATATTTACCGGCATCGAGTTTCTTCCCTTCGAACACTTTTTGATCATGTCGTGTAAAACGATCCCTATTCTCACATGCTCTTACGAATGAGCGGTGCCTGGTCATAGCTAGAGAGGCTTTGTTTGTAGAGAGTGGTCGCCGGGCAGCAAGGGCTCCGCCATATTGGCAGCCATGATGTTCGGGCCACTGTGTTTACTCCAATCATAGAAGCTCCTTCCATCTTTCATTAAACCAAAAAAACAAATCATTTTGACAATACAGGTATTTTATTAATTGATAAGTAATTTTGAATAAGAAATGTATTTCTCGCGAGTAGAATTCTGTACGTGACTTATACTTACAAAAATCGGAATACAAACAACCAAATATGCCTCCCCCCCTCCCTCGAGAATACCCGACATGGCGCCACTGGTTTTGAGTTTGTGCGATGTGAGCTTAATAGAGTATGGCCTAAGTTACCTACCGTACGCTCTCTCAGGAGTCAGAAACTCATAGCGTCAGCAAGATCGAAAGATTATCATTTTGATGAGAAATTTGCTAAAATGGTAATTGGTCCGATGCGAATGATTGATGAGGTGGAACGAATTGACGATGTAAGAAATTACAATGCAGAGTTATCGATTAACGCTCATACACTAACTTAACTTATGCTAGTCTTAATATGACTGACATGCAAAGTAGAGAGGTATTTTGCCAGCGTCGTACCTATTATGAAACGGTTTCACCCAAAATACGAAAATGTGGTTTTAACTTTTTTAAGTCGCAGAAGATGGCTTTTTTTTTGGTTTCATTTCTTCCGAACAAAAATATATGTCCAAGCTGCAATTACGATTCAATCAACGCCTACCAGCGCTAAATGATCACTTTCGTCGCGCCTTTAGTCCTCGCGTAGGTGTAATCAATCTTTCACGAGATTTTCCGCCACAAAAAACAACTCCACAACAAAATGCTCTCATTTCTAAATTAAAACTTTTCGTATTTTTGTACGCAATCAGAGCCGCTTCGTGGCCGTGCTTTGAAGGGTCGGGGGGTGGGGGGCATGGGTACAATGCCATTATCATCGCGTTAGGTGAAAAAGAGCGACACCCACTCAGCCCGAGCCTGTTGTAATCGCCCGTTGTAGATAAGCGGCCGCCATTTCCCCTGTAACAGCTTTACTCCTATAGAGAAAGAAACCCAGCGAAAAAATAAGAAAACACCGTATGTATACAGGTTTGCGAATCGCGCGGCAGATGATATAAGCAGGCGCTTTCTTTTCCAGATTTGTATAGGAAAAAGAATGAATGAATTTCAGTTTTATGATAATCGGGATAACATTTTTGCTTTCTTTTGGAACATTTCCTAGGACCACCAAGCGATGACTTTTAAGAGGAGATTAAAAATTCATGTGTATACGGCAGGAAACTTCTATATGAAGACACTTCTGTGTTGAAAAAGCAAAACTCTTTCTTGTGAACAAGAAAATGTAAAACGAGGGCGATAAGTTTTCAAGTGGAAGGTCGTTGCAAAAACATGGTATTGAAATAACTTGTGAACAAATAATGCATGCTAGACTCCAGTAAAAAGGGACTAAAAAGGAGATGAAGTAGAATATTGATTAGAAGGTAAACTTTCGGATGCTTTGCAAGTTGTACTGCAGTGTTTATGATAAAATGTAACCTTCGTTCACCGTTCATCATCACATGGATTTTTTCCTTCAATTCCGATGTATACCTGATTTTTTAAGATACGATAAGATACATGATTGTGCAGGAAGATGCCTCAGTACGAATAGCTTGGCTGACATGATACACCACATTATTCACAATTATCTTCACTAATAAATAAATTGGCTTGGCGGTAATAACTCTGCAGATTTCTCCCCTAGTTGTAACAACTTGTAATTATCATTTAATGTGAAAGTAAGATCATAAACGAGTTCGAGTGTCGGAACGGCGTCGCTCGGCCAGCGTCGCGACGCTTTAGGCGATGCGTCTCAGGTAAGGCTCGAGCTGGTAATATAAAGTGATGGTCTCCGAGCGGCTATTCGTCGTCAGGCTGTAATTGAGAAGAGCTAACTGAATGAGACTCGGAGGGCGTCAGGGCACAACGACGGCCCAGTCATAAAGAGGGTAAAATTCGCCTTGGCTGGCGGCTGGTGGCGGCCGTGTGATAAAAATTTACATTTCTTATGTTTTTGCAGTTGGAATTTGCAAACAAGAATGTGTCTTTTTGCTAAGCTGAATTCGAGAATAACTTTTTATTTACCTACTTATTTTTTATACTTGTTGGGAATTCGGAAAATGATTTCAGATCAACGAGAAACTATTTTTGAGTGAGTTTTATGTATGTCAAGTAAAAAGTTGCCAAGCTGCAATAAAAAATTGTTTTAAAAAACAAATTTAATAGTTGCACCGTTCGGTTGATAGATTTTCTCAAAGTTTTTTATACTATTAGAAAACTTTTCCGATTTCGAAAATAAAAGTCCGATTTTCCAAAGAACATGTCATTTCCATCACAAACACTTTAACCATGTTTGTGCTATTTCGTCGATTTATTTTTCGCTGGTAGCATACTCTGCTCACTGCTGTGTAAATTTGTAAATATCCGTCCCTATAATATTTGAGCGACAATCTCATAAACTAAATCACCGCTCAATCAAGATCATTTGCATAATTTTCATTGAATTCCTAGCACTAAACCATGCATTTTACATACTCCAGTGGATTTTTCCTGACTTAGGCCAGGTCAAATTAAAGAGGGTGTCATGAATGCAGCTAAGGGCAAAAGTTCAGTATTTCGTTTGGTCGGTCTGGAACAGATCAGTGATAGATCGACTCTACATCCTACACATTTTGCTACGTTATACAACAGTTTTTGTCAAAAGTTTTTTTTTTTAGTAACATATAATAAAAAAGAATAACATGGAATGTGTTTTTGAAGCATTACGACTCTTAAAATAGGGCATTATAGAGCGAGACAAAACATTAATCCTTGTCTCTCTAAAATTATGGACCGAGTTTATCAGTGCTCTTAGCAAAACTATTTTCGTTTGGTAAAAGACGTGTAAGAAAATTATATCTTTAGCTAGTCCCAAGAAAAAGTAAGCTTAACCATACCTCTGACAGTGGGCCGAAAATAAACATATGATTTAATAGAAAGGACTTATGAAAGTGTTGTATATAAATTCCTCGGTCGGATTCGACATCCACTGCATTTTGTTTCTAGCAGCTGTGATGGGTCAATATCATACTTGGTGTAACTTTATTTCCAAGACAATTAACCAACACAGGCGAATACAATATAAATTTATCTCACTATTAGAATAGTAGTTCCACAAAGCCACATTAATCACTATTTGGTCCTTGAAAAATTGAAGTGAAGATGCCACATCTGAAAGATGCTATCTCAAATTCCACGTCTCCTGTGTTGATTTAGTATTCTGCATTTTATTTGTATACCATGCTGCACTGAAGCTGGACTATGCTGCACTGGAGGATCTCCTACTTCTATCTGCGTTGTAGGCTGGTTGTGCTTTGCATCTTCAGGGAGTTGGCTAGGGAGATGGCAAGAAGAAGCGGTAGCTAGCTGTCTTTGCATAATATCGCAGCTTGCATGTTGTTACTTTGCTCTAGGTCGATGTGACTAATAAGCAACATCTCGCAGCACTCTACTAGCTGGCTGGTGGAACGCACCGAGGTTCCTAATTAGACTGGTTACAGGAGTGAAGTGTTGTATTCCAGCCACCCGTGCCACCCCTTTACCCCAGCCCATCCCCAGCCCAGCCCATCCCCAGACCACGTGACATAACACTTAATCTCGTTATAAGATACTGGAGGATGCAACTACCGGCTTGACGTATACCTACCCATGCTTAACGATTAGCATCTTATATATCCCATGGAATGCACGACTAACGATATTTCTTTATTTTGAAAAAAAAGCTGGACTGAAAAGGAAAAATAGCTTGTTTGAGAGAAACTAAAAACTCGTTTTATTGCTTAAGACCCATAGTCAAGACTCATGAATTTGAATAAATTTGTATACGTTATTCAAAACGAGTTGTTTTTGTGTGGATTAAAACACTTGCATGCACAACAAAGGTTCATTTTTGAGTCGAAACACACCTGAATAAAAATGAGTTTGTAACATAAAATGTGTAAATCGTTATTTAAACTAAAATGGCTCACTTGCGTTGTGGCAATTTCATCAAGTCTCCGTGTTGGCGACGAATACGTGACGTAAATGTTCGCTGAACAAAGATCCTTCGTTGAACCTCTTGATAACACCAGATTGCGAATAAAGGTACGAGATTGTCTCATTTACATCAGTCCATTCTATCTTTTGTCAGCGGAAAGAAACGCAAATTACGCTCGGCAATTGTGATTTATATACGCCGTGCCTAATGTATTTCAAGAGGAGACGATCGAGATCAAGGTGGATGCAAAACAATAGGACCACGCTGAGAAGAAATATGGATAGAAATGCGGATCGCGACAGCTCGAACGACCCGTATCCATGCCGACGGGACAGTGACGAATTCACTATCTGGTGTTCGAGTAAATAGAAGTGACAAAGAGTTTTACTTCGATGCAGAATGCTAGGATGAGATTGCTGGAAGGATAACACCATCTGGGCTAAAGCTTGATCTCTTTCTGGCGTGAATATATTTAGGGCTGCGAAGTGTTTGCAAGAATACATTCTCATTTTAGTTATAGTTATATGAAGTCACGGACTTCCGTTGTGGATTAAGTTATAGTTTAAATAATTTCAATTCAAGGGTTAGCTGCCAACGATAATGATAACGAATTAATTAAGCACGCATTATAATGTATCGCAAAATTTTGAAATAAATACTACAACCATGTACTCACTTAGAATAGTACTCACTGTTTTCTGAGACTGTAACTCAAGAAAAATGAAGGCGATATTTTTACGCGGTGGAGGTGCTAAGCTTTTATCGTGCCCGACTTTTGCTAATAGGACTTTAGTTAATACTGAATTACCCATGTGTTGGTACGAACTGGCACATATATACATTCAAAGTTCCTTCAAGCCACTAAATTCACTTTCATTTTTGTTACCCCTGTTATGAAACTACTGCATTAAATTAAACAAGGACAGGAAACTAGGAAGACAAGTTGATAGTCGCTATCTATCACGTAAAAGGAGCAACCAATAGCCATTAGGCTTGTAGTACCTGGGTCGGACAGGATCAAGCGACAGGATACTCGAATGTTGTGGCTGCTCGTCCCAGGACACTTGGGTGACCACATCGGCCATCGTCCCATCGGCCTGGTCGGGCAGGGCGGCGTATCGGCCATCCTACATTACCTCGTATAATGAATGACTGGAGCTCTAATTAAGAATGGGCTTGAGGGAGTTTGGTCCTGGCATTATAGTAGATTAAGTGAGAGAGGAGCTTTGGACGAACGATTAACTCCCGTCGTATGGCACGTCGTTCATTCTGACCTAATCTTACCAGCTGAGAGGGTACATCCAAGATGGAGTCCAATTAATTTCTGGATTGTGTGGAAAGTCTTGTGTGGAAAGTCGATTCGTGGAACATGAAATGGATGTACTTGGGATGGCGGTTTATTTAAAAATAGAGCATAGACTTTCAGAACCAAAAACGAAGCGCATTGTGTTAAAGTTTTATTTTGAGTGCATTGCTTTTTTAAAATCATGTTATTTTTTCCTTTTCCTCCAAATCTAAAAAATAAAATGCATCGTTTTTCTAAACTAGAATTATACAACTCAATTAGAAATATACACGAATGCAAACACACAAATAATAATCTTATCAAATGAAAATCCAGAAAAAAATCGATAGATAAGTGCATTAATTTAACAAACAATCAATACTATTATGACTATATACCAAAATTACAATACATAACAAGATATAACTGAATGTAATAATATTCGAAATTCAGTCAATCGAATTTCTCATGTGTAGGATTATTGGCCGTTCTGGTTGGTGGCTAATTGTTAGCGCAGCATCGTTACAAAACAACAACGGTAGTAGCAACGAACCAGCGGCGACGTCCAAATGAACATTTCAAATATACTTTTATTATGAATAATTGTGTATAACGGATCGAGTAGCATCGAACATGAGCCGGCCTGCTGTGGCTCCCGCTCAGCGCCATATGGGGTTCGAACCCAGGTTCCCACGAGGCTGCCTCCAAGCCGCTTTCAGTCGACCGCAATGCAGAACCCACACTATTATGTACACACACTATAACTGGAGTGTTTGCTCACGGACGAGATACATATTAATAAAATCGTGATTATCAGACCAACCCTCTGTATCGGGATGCAGGTAATGGTCCATACAACGCAACGGACAAATATTCGAATCCAGTGCGAACTTGATTTATCACGCATATGCGTAAATAATATTTATTTCATCGCGGATGCTATTTATAAGCTTAGAGCTGATATTAATCATGTTCTGAAATCACCGTAAATCGCAGTTATTTATCTAATTAATAATTATGATGACGCTATCAATCCACCAAAGAGATTTATTCTTGGTGATTCGGTAAACTGGCAACGTAAAGAAATTTTAAGAGAAAAATTATAAAAAAAATGCTGTTCATCATTGGATGCCACAGCGAGGGTTTGGATGGTTTCGAGTTGTAGAAGCGAAGATAAATTAGCGGGTTGTTAACAAACACACATTAATCCTTCGGATCGAAGAGATGCTGTAGTTTCGTCTGTGCATCCGATACTTCCAATTGTGCTTCTGTCATGAGCAGTGCGGTGTTCGCGAACATGTCTGAGTTTGAAGCTGAACAATTCGTAGCCAGTGGTTAGAATAGGAAGACATCGACCGTCGCCGCAGCCGAAAGCGAAAAGCTTGTGTAAAGTATGAGGAATCTGAAAGACAAAGCATTGATATAATTGGATTCGTTTTAATTGAAATTACACTTGACTTAGCTTTCGTTTCTCAATTAATGAGATTGTAATTTGTTAAAATTACAGTCATGATTGCATATTGCCAGTTGTATAATCTAATTTTCGTTGGCACGAGAGTAAATTATGGCGACCATGGAAATGCATTGGAAAACTATGAAATTTGCATGTTAAACTGTTCTTCGAAGTCTGTATAAAAATGTGTAAAATCCGTTTATCGAGTGACTCACCGAAGCCCTTGTTTTTTCAAGTACGCATATACAGCGGAAGAATGAAAAAAAACTTTGGTTTTGTCACTAGGAAACTTTGTCGCCAGCCATTAACCTCGTTATCGCTATGTACTCATCAGTCAAAGTCGCGCGGATGCTGGGGAGCAGTGCCGGGAGAGCGGGAGAAAGCAAGCATTGGCTTTGCAAATTGTGGGGTTTGTTCTTGGCGAGAGAATTGAATTAAAATCTTGTTTGGTGTGGTCCCCACCCCACCCCATCACAAACTCCGCTCGCTGTCACCAACCATAAGGCCATCAGCATGTTGAGGTAAACATCAAGGGTTAAATGCGGGAGTGTGAAGCCAAGTGGAAATTGACAAGGACGCAAGATCGAATGATTGAGTCACCCCGTCATTGACAGTTTTCTTCAATTTATGCCAATTTAAAATTTCAATTGCGAATAATTTGATTAGCCGTTCCAAAAACGGGCGGCATAGTTTGTCATTAATTCATTCGTAATAGTTGAAATATGCCGAAGGGTGCACTGCATACAGTGGATTAAGCATGCGTAATGATAGCTTACCGTTAATTGCGTGGAGCTAATACAAAGCATGAATTATTAGTTCAATAATCTGCGCATCAATGAAAGCAGACTGACAATTAGAAAACAGAACAAATCACGAGCAAAGCATTATGAAAATAGTTCCACTTCATGTTTCTTGCCACACTTAATGTAAACTTACTTAGCGCCATGCTATTTCCGTCGTTAGACCATTAAAAGCGGATGCAAAAACTATCTGCAACATGGTTATATCAATTATGTTTTTAGTCAAATACTAGCACTCAAGATGAAACCCATTTCGAGATACAGTGTGGTCATTAACGAATAATTGTTGTTTAAAAGCTTAGTGCGACCCTTTGTACATGGCGGCGGCCCCGGTGGCGACGGCGGCGACGTCGGCAACGTGCTCGCCACCGTGAAGTCGACTCTCTGGAGAACTCTTTAAGTGGAGCGTCGCGACGCCTCTGTCGTCTATCAGGTCCGCAGACCGCCGCGATATGCGTCTATTATTAATGAGCTCGAATCCTCTGTCGGCCACAGCGGGTGCACGCATGGTGGACAGAAGCCGAAAGCACAGAGAAGCTCGACAATCTCGCACAGTACGGGAAAGCTGCAAATGACGTACAGCACGCTGTCCCGATAGATATGGGAACGGACCATGTAAGTTTGACTTTATTGCTTTTGGTATGATTTCAACGCTATGAACAGATCCTGCACATTGTACTACTGAATTGCTTTTTCTATAAATTTGTGTTGAATTGGTCAATATTTATAAATATGTAGTATGTATATGTTTGCTATAATACCTATTAAATAAACAAAATTAAATGTTTTAATCTAACCGTAATTATCGTATGATAAAACATAAAACCTGGTGAGCGTATTTGATTTGATTGCTAGCATCACTGATTACCAAAAAGCTAACTACAGAAATAATACTGCTTTATATTTCGTTATGGATGCTCGTATGCGTGATATATAAATATATGCATTTTTTGTCAGACATTTCATATAAGCTGCAGATTAAGGGTAGGTAGAGTTAACAACTCTAAACTCACAGTCGAGCAGTCCAGAATGACTTCCAATCTTGGATCATTTATGTTAAATGTATTGAAAAGCTTTTTGTTCTGCTATTCTGGAAACAAGTCTATAGTTTTTTGGCTGCTTGCTTTATTGTTCTATTGAGCTTTCCGACCCATGGCGTTTCAATTTGTTTTTTGTTTTTTAGATTCAGCCATGTCTGAACGGGATGCTTATTTAATTGTAATTTAAAGTTAGTGGTGATATTAAATCGAAATGATGTACCTTTTTATTTTGTTTGTTAGTTTTGTGAAAGCACAAACACATTTTTTTGAGTTCCTTATTTGACTGTGTTAAGTTCGCCATTTCTCTGACAATTTTTCAGATGACCCTGTCCATTTCGCTAGGTCGCGTTGTTCCTTTATAATATTATAGAGTAATCCCCGCTCAACCGGTATTCGTAACATTATTGGCTTTGTGCAGAGAGCGCACGCGGCGTGCATTGTGTCGCCGCTATCAATGCCGCTGCATGCGACAACGAGCGTTAATTTTCAATTTTCCGCCATCGTTCATTCCCTATAACGTATAAAGTAATACGAGGAAAATGTACAATTGTCTCTTTTGTGTCGTTATAATCCTGTAATCCATTTTGTTTTTTGGAACATTACTGAAAGCGGAAACCTTTACTTCACTATAGCACAAAATATTTACACAAACTCATATCTCTACGTCTTTTAGTATCAAATTCACAAATAAGTTCAACTCAGCAACATCCTAAATCGAAACACACTGCAAATTGATTTACATTCACAAGAGTATATGACTACCTCTCGCTGCAGTACTGCAGGCGAGAGGAAAAACTATTGTTTCGGTCATCACGTCTCTGGAAAATACGATACGATTTCCAAGCAAAAGTCTTGCATACAAGGCAATCATGCCACCTTCTTTCTACTTATGCATGTATCAGATTTAATCAAAATAAAACATACCCGCGAGTTCACCTTTCGGCAGAAAAAGAAATAAAGTCCAAGAGCGACGCCTAAGTTTCCGCTGTGACAGTCACTTGAATGAAACGGCATTTAATATCGACGCCTGACTTCGCGACGTCTAGGTGACTTGGATGAATCTCCAAGCGTGTTTATTTTCGAGACAGCTATTAAACGGAGAACAATGGCTTGTTGCTTAGCTGCACGTGGGTGATGGGTGGCATGTTGGCAGCCTGGCAGCCAGGGCTTGGTTGCAATAACTGGAGCATGGCAGAGTGACACTTCTTGTGGTATGGTGTCCAGGCAATCTGCACCCGCTTGGGACACGCTCTTATTAGATGGCCGAAGTGTCGACACGACGGCTGAGAAAAACGTTTGAAATTGCCAAGGTAATGCCGCTGAAAAATCGCATCAAGTTCTTACGAGATCTTGTCGGATCGAGCTATGTCTTATGCAGTATTTTAAGATCTTTGCGGAAGATGCCGCAAAATCACGCAATACCTTCCTATATTTGACGCTATAGACATCCCCTATTCAGTTTTTTTTTGTAGCTTTGAGAGATACACGTACCTACTTGAGAAAAAACTTGAAACAAATCGAAATAAGAGTAAGGAATTGTACGGTAAGAATCACTATACAGTTGGTTTTCCAATCGGTGGTAATGAGGGTTTGAGGGAAAAGAGGACCTAAAGCAGCCTGAATGGGAATTAAATAAAAGTAATTCGATTTTGGACAGACCTATAGATAAATTTTTATCGTTGTTCAGTACATGGTGATGAGATGATGTGATGTTGCATGATGCTTAACGGGGCATTTGTTAAAAACTCACCCTGAGACGTTGGTCTATTGGCACCAGTGAATGATATGGTGATAATTTAAGTGAAGATGAACCTTATAGAGAAGTTGGGAAACCCTGTCCCGGCACGTAGCTTTCTCATGTTGAAAAGTACCAAGGGAAAAGAACCTCTTAACGTCCCTTCCGAAGGACCGTATAACTCTAAAGCATGGGGCTCCTCCGCTAATCCGTGCCGTCGAGAGATTGTTCGCAAGGAGACGGCAGCTGGTGTACTAGCTTCAAATTTTCGACCTCTCTCCCGAACAGAGGCATTAATGGCATTTATGGTTCTCCCATCCAGCCTCTGACCCAGCACAATGCTGCTTAACTTCGGTTATCTCACGAGAACCGGAGTTTCCCAATCGCCCAACCATTCGCATACTCTGACGCAGTGCACTGCTACTTATCGGAGTGCATATATAATAGGTATAATAGGTGTATAAATAGGATACCTGACCAGCGACAAAAATGTTAGATAAATTAGTTCGGGTATGTTTTCTGGGAAATAAGTAAAACACCCCATCTTCATGGTTGTGAATGAGAAGTTAGAACTCACATAATTGTCCAGTAATAGGTTTCAACATTGAATCGCTGACACCAAACAGTTTGATATAGATGTGCGTATGCTTCTAAAATATTATGCTGTGCTATTTAATTTCTATATAGTTTCTGAATTTCTTAAACATTTACGGTTATATACTATTTTCATTACTGTTTTTCAAGGCGAATTAAAGCAACCGGCCAACATAAAAATTAATCAGCATCAGCACCGAATCTTCAAGAGTCTAGTTTCTTGATATCATGTCAAGCAGACAATTTGGTAGTGAGATTAGAGCATCAGATTGGGTCATGAAAAGGTAGAAACACATTAGAAGTTGTATAAAATCTATCTATCTCAAATTATATTATTTTTGTTTGGTTAATTTTTTGATATTTGTCTTGAAATGGAGCACGCACATTTTTGGAATTAAAACGTTTAGAATAAAATGGAAAAGAAAGCAAATTTCCAAATAGACCAGTATTATTGTAAATTTGTGAGTTATCAAGGTAAAAAATTGAAATCTTAACCTTGAAAATGTCTTGAGATATAAAGACTCTCTCTTCTAGAGAGATGTACTCTGCCACCATTGCGGTTGCCGCGCGGACACAGAATTATAAAAAGTACAACGTATGTAATTAGTAATTACGATAATCAAAATACATACAACAATTCTTAATTAGTTGCAAGCTGGCAATGTCCGTTGTCTGTACAGATGGTCACGGAAGACACGGTGCTGACATCGAACAAGAGAACCTTGTGAAGTTTCAATTCTTGAGGAAATCGTGGTAGAAGGTGGTCGTGGTTGACAAGGAATAAACTTTTAAAGCCAATTACATGGCTAGCAATAATTTTAAGAATATTAAAATCACTTCAAAAAT
>QKMV01002008.1:0-14278 GCA_003287335.1 Lednia tumana
ATATTCTATATATATTCTATATAAAGCTTTCAGGTTTGGTAGTCTGCCTTACCATTGCTTAAAATTTCTGGTGGTGGCCATTAAAGTAGTCTGAAAAACTGTTCATGGGAATGTTCAGTGTAAAAAGTTCAGTAGCTTCTGCACTAAAATCTGCAAAGGAAGTACGGAAAAGTACAGCACCAGCCGGCAAGGTCACGAATAAATGGGGAGGGAGTTATCAGCAATTGTTTTTTCGACAAAGGTGATGGTTAACTTGGACTTTTCCTTCAAAGAAAAGTTAGTTTTAAACTTTTAACTGAAAGTGCAGATCAAGTGAAATTCATTTTCAAAACTCCCCAGTCCTGGTAAAACTAGCTACATTTAGTTAGGTGCTCCCAGACACAATACATCTACATGACAAAAAACGACCTGCATTCAGCTCTGAACTTTTCTGCACCAGTTTCAGTCAGACAAACAAGAGATTATCATGCTCGTTGCCATTCTACGTTCATTGTACTTTTTGCAGTAGTAGACATAATAGCTACACCTAATTATTTATTATTTGGGGTGTGTAATAGAGAAGGCACTGTATTTAGCCTGATATTGGCAAGTTATCAATATTGGTGGATAAATTATTTATATAAAGTATTAAACAAGGGTTGACCATGTCAGCCCCGTGAAGGGCAGTACCTACTACCTAACCAGTTTTATAAACCAGACAGAAATCTGCATTCATTTTAAAGCAACGAGTGAATTAAAATAATTGACACTTTGAAACCATTTAGACTGGCTTCTTTGGTTGGCTAGCACTCAATCGCTTAAAAACCTAAGTCCTAATAAAAAAAACCTTTAAGGCTATACCTTAGGCTGTACCTTTTAGGCTATGCTTAGGATGGTGTTTTTGTACCTAGTAGTTGCTAATCGGAATAGAGTTCTTCCTATCTTCCCAAGGGTAGAGGCAAATCTGCCAAGACGACATGACAGGTAGGTAACTTTATGTTATGGGCAGCCACAAATACCTCATAGCTGGTAGAGTAGCTGGCACTTTCAATGCGTCCTTAGGCGTTCACATTCCGTGTTTACTTCCTCACACGAGTTATAAATTGTTTTTTTTTGTTTGTTTTATCACAGACTTTGGGGCAACTCTTTGGCGCCAGATGCAAACACGGTTGAATGTAAAAACGCGATCGCACTTTCACTTTAGACACTAAGAACCGAGTTTTTTGAATGTTTTCTGCCGTTCTGCTGAAGGGTTCACTTTAATCTTGAGCTGCTGGATGAGATCGAAGATCTTCAACGAAGGTCCCACCTTCATTCCAGTCAAATCGATGATCTGGTCTTTGCTCAGGTTTATTAGCGTTTTGCCGTCGATTTTCTGAAACATAATTTTTTTAGCCAATTATTGTAATATCCCTCAGCGTAAAATCCCTTTAAATGGCACTCATTCTGTTTGTACTTGTAGTTGGGTTTAAATAGCTGTTAGTAAGCTATAAAAAGAAATGTGAATCATTCAAATTTCCACAAATATTCAATAAAATGTTTATTTTTATACTAGCTTTGTAGCCTGTGCAACGAATTCACCAAGAACGAACTACATCTAAACCGATGCGTGAAGAACCGAGTGCCACGATAAACAGGGTGAGGAGAGGAAAAGGCTGTACCCGCTTGCTGAAGCTGTCGCAGTATGCAGCACAGTCGTTGACTCGAAGGAACTGTGCTACATCGAAGACGTTCCACTCGACAGGAACGAGCTCTCCACGGCCCCCACCGCTGGCATCTACCAGCCGTGGGATAGCCTTGCCGCTCGAGCCATTGCTCTGAAAGACACCGCCACATTTTACAATTCTGCCCACTTCCTTCTTGGTACTCATTGTTGGAAACTTGTATAAAATTAAGGGCATTCTCTAGCAAGAGCTAAATAGCTTCTGTACTCATTTTTTGGCCAATTTAGCATTTAAACAGAATTTAATAATATGTCGTACATAGAATATTTAGTCACAGCGGTTAATTTATAGGAAAAAAGGTGGGTAAGCACTGAACCAGATTAAAATTCAACACATCAAAATGAGGAGAGTGGGGTAGTCTGAACAGGACCACTAATATTTATGTCATGTTTGAAGTGAATCTACACGTGTGAAGTAAAAATCACAAGCTGAGTACAGCTATTTCAGAACTCCATTTTTTAACGTTCCAACGATACCCGAAAACTTGCATATAAGTAACTTAAAACGTTGAAAGAATAGAAATGAAATCAATAAATAAATCAAACAAATATCAATGACTTTCAAAAAAACTGATTTATAAACTGATCTCCTAGCATTTAAGCCCAGTTACTTAACCTTTTTTTTAACTAGAGCCAAGATTCGGACAAAGAATTTTATCACTGACTTTGTTTACTTCCGTAAAAACTGCATTCAATTTTTTTTGTGTTAGCCAGATCCAAAACTGGCATCCCCACGCTTTCCTAATGCCATGTTGATGTTAGAAATTGAATTTCAGCAACTAGGTTTCAATAAAATGATCTACATGTTTGGCAAAGAGAAGTTTTATGTAAGACTCTTTCCACATCCTGTAGATATTTTTAGGACCAATTGCTGTTAGAATTCATGGTGACTGGCATTATAGTCTATACAGTGAGAGACCATACTGCGTTACACCCACAAAATAGGCTCTCTAGCCGTACCTTCCTGTGTTAACTGCCACCATCGCCCCTGGCGGAAAAGTATGCTCTCCCAGTAAATAGAGTACAGCAACAATAGTGCCAAAAATTGTAGTCAATCAGGCACATTTCAGTTCTTTTGGTGCACCTAAACAGTAGCTAGAGAAAATGTATCTTAAATTTCTTCTTACATTGTTGTTCAACAATGAACAAATATCGGAATCAATATGTTCAGACGTGTTGATTAAGTGAAGTGAGTTGGAAGGTAGGTAGTTTGCCAGTTACAATTACTGTTCAACAATGAACAACTGTGTCAGAACCAACGTTTCAAAGAATACACAAAGTTTTTTCCCCACAATCTGCAGCTGAGACAGGAACTTTTCATATTTTAAAATGAGTTTTGTAAAAGCTACCCAGCTCGGGCCTATAGCAGAACTGCCCCTGAGCAAAAGGAAAGTATTTGCAAAACGTTGGATTTTATAAAGTTTACTTGGTATATATTAAAATCCATTTTTTTGTTCTTTGTCAAAAGTGTCAAGGTTAGGCTTTCTATATTCATTGTGTATTTGGACCAATTTAAAGCAGAGCAGGCCCGTTTTTAAAATGCCAACATATTTTGACGTGATTTCCAACATTTAGTGATTTGAATGAATGGACAGAAAAAGGTTGAATGCGAGGTGACGGAATACGGCTATATTTTACTGGAATACTGTATTATTTCAACATTTTATTTGTCTAAGACATTTTGGCATACCGGTTGGACCTCTTTGGGGACTCCGAGACAGATGGCTCCAAGCGAGTCTGCCGGAAACTTCTGGATGCCTGATTAGTGATCATGACAAACAAAAGTGGAACCAAGCTAATAATGGAAAACAAAAATGTTTCTACACTCAAGGCGCCATCCGGTATTCGTGGCTTCTCTAGCGATCGAAACATTACAAGGGTATCTATTCTTTGTGCTAATGATTTAAGTGTGCCAAATGCTGGATATACTTCAATTGAAAAGATGAGGGAGTGCAACTTACCACAAAGTAAAATAGTGATGTTGAAACAAACTACAACTTTTAACCTTTTGGCTTCAGGCCTTCTTTAGTCGGATATTGTCGATGAATCACTGCTCTGTGATAAGTTTTTAAACTTCCTCTCATTTCTAATAATTAAAAACTTCACACAGGAAAATGGCTGTGCCGAATTTTAACAAAAAATTTGTCATCCATCCACCGTGACTTACTTTTTACCTTCGGTATGTTCCGCATCGATCGTCGTTTGCCCCTTACACTAATTCCAAGCTTTTCAGCACATGCCATTAAACCGCACAGCAAAAATAGAGATAAAAATTATGTTTATCATTTTCAGCACAATCCAAGCATTATAAAAACTAAATTCAGTCACACACACACAAATATAATAACTCTGCTACCAAAATAAAAATAAAAGATCTGCAACCAAGCTGCTTTCCACATTTAATTAGCATAAATAGCTCCACATGTGCCATATAACATAACATAACATATAGCGTAGGCATCCAAATAATTGACTATCTTTTTTATTATCTGCATGCGGTGTGATGTTAGCCGTAGGTTCAAAAGCTGAAGTTGAACAAATTGAACAACGTAACAACCAGACAGTAAACTGCTTTCACGGGTTTTCTATTCGGTAGGCTTCTCCAGCCAGTTGACATATCTCCAACGGTTTTTTAAAACAAAAAACAAATAATCCCCTTTCCTTAACTCTGACCAAAGCGAAAACTTAGCAGCCAAGATGTCCACCTTTGTCCAAATTCACTCAGCCAAATAAAAAATTCCATCTCTTAACAACAAATAAAATAGTCCACCTTTTAACAAGAAACAAAATTTCCCAAATTTTAACAACAGATAAAACAGGTACCCCAGATTTGAACAAACAAAAAACTCTGTAAGCCCTCATTGACATCCACACAAACTGCCACCCACATTTCATTAGATGGAAACAAATTCTACCCTGCCCAATATAATGCAACTTCACATTTCCCCCCCAGCTGTTATTCAGAAATCCCAGCCAGTGTTCTCGAGTAGTTTTTAAATTAAAAAATAACATAATTCCCACTTTTCAACTTCTCCATTGTATAAAATAAATAAACTCTCATCTGCATTTACCCATTCCCCAGACACAAAAATCCCATCTAAACCTTTTCCCACTACCAGCAAACACAAAACGATAAGCTTGCATCCACAACATTACAATTAAAAAAACACACAGTTTGCTTCTCCATTGAACCACATAAGTTAAAGCACAGCCAAACTCTCGTCTAGATTTACCCATTCAGCAAACAAAATGTTCCCATTCAAACCTTGTCCACCATCACCAAACACAAAAGCTCGTAACCTTTCATCCACAACATTCGTCACACAAACATCATACCATCCACAATCATCAACAAAAATTTCACAAAAATTTACTAGCCTGAACCAACCAAAACTACACCACCAACCACCAACCACAAACAACAAAAAATGCAACCACATCCAAGCCATTTCTGACACGAGCATTGTGCGTGCACCATACAACCGTAATAAGAACGGAATACACACATTGATGTATGAGGTAGCGGGCCTCTCGCGAGGCGGGGCATCAGGGAGGGCTTGGTCTGGCCCGGCAGGCTCCTGGCCCATTTCAGGCTCAGGCGCTGGGCCGCTGCTGTCGGGTGGAGAGTTCTCCGCACGAGCGCTTGCCGCGGCCGGCAGCTCGGCAGGCTCGCTCTTCACCGCGCTTGCTGCAGCCACTGCCGCCGCCACCGTCGTCGCTGCCGCCACCTTGGCTCGCCGTGGCCGCCGGCCAAACTTCCGCTTCAGGCATCGTCCTGGTTTACCTAGAAGTACGGCCACACTCAGCGTTTGCACTCTTCTGTCTCGGGTGGATGGCGGAAGGATTTATGGAAACGTCGGCGTGTGTATACAGGGCTGGAAAGTTGAACACAACATTTGGCAATATTTTGACTAGCCAATTAGACAGTTTTTAACATGTAGGTAAACAGTAATAATGAAACTTAGCCTGTAGGTAAGCCGTAATTTAGTCCCAGGTTCGATACTAGATACTAGAACTTGACCTGGTAGCCGGCATTACGTTCAAATCTTGATACTGGGTTACTAGAACTTTCAAAATCCACAAACTTGTAGGTGGTTGGCAACTGACATTAATATTAAGCACCGAGCCAGGCGCCTTTCGAGACGTAGGCAAGTGCGGGAATTGCACGAACCTTGCGAGGCAGCTCCTCCCTTGGCAGTAGCGGGGGTCACCTTGGACCGGGGCCCCTCCAGCTTGTGATGAACCACGTCGCACCATCCGACCGGATAGATATCCGGGCTCTCACAGTCCAGCCACTGGTCGTATTCTTCTTCCCATCCGTCGAAGTGCACCTTCAGCAGTCGGCCGACAACCCGGCTGACGGTGCCCACACACACTAGTCGGGGGTCCATCAGATCAGCCGCTTCCAGCCTCATGTTCACCGTAAACCCATGGTTGGGCATCTCCTACAAAGATAATTGTCAATACTGTGTGCCGTTCAATGCATGTGGCACTGGTCTATTGGCCCCCGTGAATGATGCGGTGATAGAATGCTAATAGGGGTGAAGAATTTTAAGAATATTAAAATCATTTCAAAAACACCTGCTTAATCGAGGACTCGAACCCCCAACCTTTTGCTAACCGGGCAAATGCTCTAACCACTAAGCTAAGAAATGCCATACCTTGCTAAGCTCAGTGGTTAGAGCATTTGTCCGGTTAGCAAAAGGCCCGGGGTTCGAGTCCTCGAGTAAGCAGGTATTTTTGAAACGATTTTAATATTCTTAAAATTATTACTAGCGGTGTATTTGGCTTTAAATGTTTAATCCTTGTCAAGGGTGATGAATGGTTATGAACCTAACAGGGAGGAAGAGAAATGCAGTGCCGGCACTTAGCCTTAGATTAACATAGAAAATGCAATCTGGACTTCACGAGTCACCCCTCTCATTGAGCCAGCTAGAAACGTGATTTGCAGTGGTGCTGTTTTATTAGA
The DNA here is from genome assembly GCA_003287335.1 of Lednia tumana. Taxonomy (NCBI): domain Eukaryota; kingdom Metazoa; phylum Arthropoda; class Insecta; order Plecoptera; family Nemouridae; genus Lednia; species Lednia tumana. Next base: position 6,672 of record QKMV01002008.1, read on the forward strand.
AAGCCCAGATTCTAGGTGAGCCTGGCTTACCCGGTGAAAGATGGCGAGCGGTGCGGTGGTCAGCCCAGTCTGCTCCAGGTAGTCCGGCCAGCAGAACGAGTCGGCCGCAAAACCCTTGGGTGGCGTCAGCGGGATGTGGTTCACGTTGCAGAAGCCCGCTGGGAAGATGCACGGCGAGCTAGTGTGGTAGCAGAACCAGTCCGAGTTGGTAGAGTCCTGGTCGTAGCTGTCGATGCGGATCATCACGTAGTTGTTTCGCAGCACCTGGAAGTGCAACACATTTGCCACAAACGTTAGCACGTGATGATTTGGCGTGTAACGAGGCACTCGACTCTAGGGTTCTAATGAGGGTGTCAATGACGGTATGATCTAACAGAGAGGAGGGGAAACCCAGTGCTAGCACGTAGCCTACTCCTATTCTGCTTTACGTCCCATTCAAAGGGCAGTTCAACTGGAACAGTAGGATTCCTCCACAAATCTGTGCTGTTAGAGGTTGATACCAATGGGATTGACGCTGCTCTACAAGCTGCAACCCCTCCAATCTCTCTCCTGAACAGTACTGGGTCTTGAGATGAATGGTCAGCCATCTGACCTCTCACCCAGCGCAATGTTGCTTTACCTTGGTGATCTCACTAGAACTGGTGTATCCAACATGCCACACCGTTGGGTCCAAATAGAGTAGATTAGATTGACAATACTATTGATAGCTCTTCGCCAACGGCACTGGTCGGTCCAGAGGAATATTAGCGAGACTCCCATTGTTCAGAGTAGCAGGAAAGGAATTGCAAAGAACGAACAATCGACACACATTTAAGGGTACCTTTGCATCTCTGTCTTAATTTGTTCAGACCAAGGTTAGTCAAATACTGATACAACCATTCAAGATAATCTATAATAGTAAGCAAGTGAATTGCAGATAACAGTTTAACTTAGGGCTCCCTGAAGCGCTTTTTTCAATATTTTGCCCAATAAAGCCAAATTATGCACCCAAAAGTGATCATTTGAGGTGATTTTTACTACACCTGAACTATCTATCATAGCCTGACTTCCCTGCAGTGCTTGAATTCTTTACTTTCCTCCTTTGGGCCGGTCAGATTGGAACTAGTTTTGACATGTAGGGAAAATAATAACTTTAATCTATAACTTTGTTATCGAGAGATGGGAACAATTATTTCTGGAACAACATCAAAAATCGAAAGATGTAGGTAACATAAGAACAATCGATTATTAAATCGAATTTTGTTGAAAAATATTCAGCCTGGAATGTAGGTATTTTGGAAATTATGGTTGGCAGACCTGTTTTAACACAAAAGCTATGCACAAAGGAAAAATTTCAAGGAAGTAATATAACGAAACGAAGGAAGGAAATAATGGAAACGATTAGAAAACAATTAAATGGCAAGCAGTATTGATTTTTGTTTCTGATCCATGATCGTTCAATCGGATCGACTACTATCATATTCTAGTTCTACTATTATTATTTACTTATTATAGACTATTATTTTCTCAAAAATGTCAGTCTTACGACGAGGACTCCAACCCCGAAGATCTAGATTTGTACTCTGTTGCTCTACCTATTGAGCTACCGTGCCAACGACAAGTTCGAGAAGAGAAACGAGTTGGTAGATTTCGGACGAGCAATGACCTACGAGACTCTGACAAAGTGAACGCAAGCTTTGGAACATGTCCTGCAATTGTGCAAGCAGTCTGATGAGCAATACCTGCATGACGGTAGCCACGCAGATGGAGGAGAGGTTGAGTGGGTCGATGGCTTCCAGCTTCATGCCGGCTTTCAGTTCGGCTTCCACCTTCACTCCGTTGTGTGACTCCCGATCAGGAAAGTACTTGCTGGTGGCGTCTAGGGGTCGCCACTGGTTGCGGCTGCACCTGAGGAGGTTGGGTATTGTTTTGGTACAACAGGTAAGAAAGGGAGACTTGAAGGCATGCCTAGAAGTTACTAGTCAGTATCGAAAGAACTCGGAGAACACTTTTCAACAGTTCAGCGAGGGATGCCTTCGTCAGAAACGGTAGTAGAGGAGTTTAGATGAATATATACTTGGTAACAACTCAAGACAAACATTTAACGCAATTAACAAACGTGCTACCTACGTTAAAAGTGGGTATTCTTTAGTTGAAACCTAGTATACATGAACGATTCATCTGCACTCTATTTACTTGGAGAGCATACTTTTCCGCCAGAGGCGATGGTGGCAGTTAACACAGGAAGGTATGGCTAGAGAGCCTATCTTGTAGATGTAGTGCATAATGCCCTCTCAGACTATATAGACTGTAATACCTCTACTGAAGAAGGCATACGTAAAGCTTTCAAAAGTAAACTACTAGTTCTTTCGGCATGTCATTTTAAATTTTCACTCTCTCCCCTTTACTCTTAAACAAATGACAAATTTAATGAATTGGTTAACTTTTTGACATAGCTGGTTCCAGACTGGTCTTAAAACCACACAAGTTTGAGGTTGCAAATTTGCAAATTTAGGTAGAAACTTCCTTGAAAAGCAACAACTCAAATCCTAGAACCTTTACTAAAAGCATAAATTAGGTCAAGTCAGTTTGGCAAGAAATAAGTTTAAGGTGGCGGCAGCTTATTGTTACCATTGCAATTATTTCGTGACATCGATAAACTCAAGTTTTTAAAAAAATTCTGCTAATTTTCTACAGAAAACATGTTAAATTTCATGAAATATTTTACAGATGAAAATTTTATGAAATTTCATAACACTACAAAGTCCAGTCTAGTCCAATTAATTATCTTCCCATTGGCAATTCCTTTAGGATCCAGCAGCAAACGGAAATTTTCTTTAAATTTTCAAGAAAGATTCAGTTTGAGTTCGAAGTTTGTGGGACCTTAAGAGATTGGCTTCGAGATTCCTAGTTAACAGTAATCCCTAGTAGTTTGTAGACATTTACCGCTTGATGTAGTCTGGAGGTGCATCCAGCTGAGCACCCACAACCTTAGCCCACCCAACGGGGTGGAGGAGAGGGGAATCCTCGTGGCACGTGAATCCGTTGTCATCGGGCTCCGAGTCGTAGTATCGCACACGCAGACGCTTGCCCACAATCGCCGCAATGGACGCCACCTTCACCTGCGAGATGCGATTCTTGTCCACCACCTCCACTACCATATCCACACTGCAAGAAAGCCAAATGCCACATCAAGCTACTGACACACTGCACTGGGGATGACTTCGAGTCCCTTTTTGTGGAATCGATTCCCCGAAAAAAGAAGTTAAAAAAGTTTTGGTTGATGCCAGAATAAATATAACCCAGCATAGAGCAATCATCAAAGGCCAAATGACAAATTACTGGCAGTTGACTTGACCTAACAACAAATACTGACACTACTAACTTAGGTTATTCTGGACAAGTGCTGCCATCTCTTCCAGCCACAAAGAATTTTGTAGTTTTTTGCTTAAATGCTCGAAATTCAAAAACCCCAATTCCAGACATTAGAATTGACTAGCAAAGGAATCAAATAGGAATCAATTACCTGCCCAAAGTCATCCCTACAATGCACTCATGGTCCATGCCAAACTCGTCGAGCTATACATTAGATCAGGGCTAGACTAGAAACGGCACATAACCAATGCATTTCCTGCAATTTTGTTTTTTGAAATATTTTGTGAAATATATAGCAAAAACATTGAGCTCACATGAAGCTTTGAAAATAAAGATATCATAAAAATTTTGAAGACTTGAAATAATAATTAAAATGGCCAGTGAGCATTTGGTGAGACGATGCATTGGCGCTAAGTGTTCTCAGACAATGAGGGCAGGCATAGGTTTTAATCGACTACTGCCTATCGAGTGAAGAGCAACCTCTCGACAGAGGTAGGTAGCCTTTCAATCTGCAGTTCAGGGGCATATTTGCATCGAGTTTTATTAGCGCTTCAAGCTGCTAACAAAATTGCAATATTCGGTTAACAGCTTCGTTTAGAGGACCAAGGAGCTCTATTGCTCCAGAATGCACTGAAATTCAGGCTTAATTGTTTTTTTAGCTAAAGAGTTAGTTCATTTGACAGTGGGTCATTTTCAATTGGCCGTAATGCAAAAATGATAAACCATGGTATGTACCTATGAAGTTTGTACTGTTCCAATATAGCAGCAATTCTTGACTGTTATGACACAAAATAAAAAAATTGTAGTTTGGTTCGGTGAAGGCTTTCAGAACTGTTGTATGATCACTGCGACCATACAACGCAGTATGCATGGCGTATACTAATAGGACGCACTCTGGTAAAATATATTTTCAGCCCTGAAAATAATTGACCCTTTTGGCTCGCCTTAGCATAGAGGAAAAATAGAAAATCCTTTCAAATTTTCAACCCCTCTTAAATCTCCTTGTGTGATAAGCAGGACTCACCTAAAGCGGGACTCGAGGCTGCCTTGCACCCGGCTCAGGTAGTTGGACGGCAGCGTTTGAGCTCCATGCAGGTTGCGCGACAAGAACGTCTTCCAGTCTGTGTATTTGTACTCGATGCCTGGAAAACAACGCCAGACACTTGTTAGCACCGTAGTAAGCAAGCAAGAAATTAACTAACGATAAATTAGAACAAATATTTATTATTACACCTGGCACTGCAACAAGAGGCCACGTGGGTTATGTGTTTCTCATGTAGCTCCTTATTGAATTTTTACTGGATAGTAGACATGATCTATGAATTAGAATTTTTGCACTACCTAGAAGCAAACGATTGAATCTTGAAAGCCAACCTCCAAAATTTCAGATTGATAAGACTGTCTGGTTTAACTTGCAAAATGGTTTGCTTTTGTCTAGAGATTTGACTGAAAATACCCAGCACAGCAGGTATTTGAGCAGAAAGAAGCTCAGCTGTTTTTGGGTCAAGAGTGTCTATCTGAGATACGATTGACCCGAACATCTGTGCCCTATCCCCCATAATGTCACTCCCTTGGGTGATTTTGCTGTTTTCCATCATCTGACTTAAGCATCCTGCTGGTGGGAGGGAGGTTGATCAGGTAAATCACGACTGATATTCTCACCCATTTACCTACAGGGAACAAAGCTTTTGCAGAAATGTGAAATATTTCTTGATCTCATTTATCTTTTTTTCTTGTGTAAGTTATGCACAACTTGCCTTCCAAACTCAAAACTTTGTAAGTTGTAATTAACGGCTACATAGCGTGCGGCATTAAGACTACGTTTTCACCATGAGATTGTTACGAACGTATCTAGTAGTTCAAGACAAGAGGGGAGGGGGTTCGGCTGATAGTCGGACAGCAGAAGACCCAGCAGCATTTTGTGCTTTACTGGCTGTTAAATCTGGCTGAGGGCCTAGCCTTGACAAATTTCCGTTTCCCGTTTTATTTTACATGGGAAGCGGCCGTTCTAAAATAGCCTAAGTGCTGGTGGGTTGTTAACCAAACACCAAAAATAATTGCAAGATTAAAAATTGTCAAGACTAGGCCTCTATTGCAGAGAAAATAGTTAGAACAGTGTACTGACTTTTCGGCGGGATGAGCGGCTTCCCACGCATGGCACACCAGCCGACAGGCTTCACCACATTGGAACACAGATTAACCCAGAAGTCTTTCTCGGCATTCTCCGTGAAGCCGATATAGCGCAAGAGTCCCCAGTAGCCTGAGATGCACATCACCGACGCCACCCAGAATGAGTCGGACAGTAGCAGTTCCGAGTAGTCATCACAGTCTGTGTTCTCCACCTCGACTTTCATCCCTGCAACACACCACGTGTGGCAAAGTAAGGCTTTTGTTGCTGGGTTTGCTTGTTTTTCTCAAGCTACCTACCTAATCTGATTTAATTTGATTTCTTTATTTGCTCACCACATCAAGCAAATGATATAAGAACACATCATCACTTTATAAAAACAACAGTCCAGTAATTTTCCCCTGGCAAACATATTTGGCTTGTGGTGGTCTAACGTGAGGCTGTGCCTAGGCCTTGTCCCAACTGAATTAATGTTTTAAACGGGTTGAGCAAACAAGACATCACTCCAGGGTAAATTTTTCGAAAATGACAACTACAAGCCACATACCCGTAAAATAACCATTCCCTAACCAAAAATAAAGCTTTTGAAGTTTAAAATTTAGCAACTTAGGCTGTAGAACTTGTCTAGATAACCCTATCTTTAATGTCAATTGAAAACGAACCTGTGTCACGACGAAATAATGGGATGGAAAGGTGGCAACGGTAAACAGGAGAGATAGCAAGAAAATAGGGAGAGTAACCGAGCACTGACTTGAAAGCGTAGCAAAGCAGTGACCAGGAGGGAAAGCAAGTGGAAAGAGATAGGGACCAGAGAGGGCCGGGCTGGCCACTTACCAACGTTGATATCCTTCCAGATGGCAACGGCAGGGGCATGCTTGAAGCAGGTCACTGGTGCAGCCAGAAACGAGGCGTTGCCAATGACATCACGCCACTGATAGCCGGTGAGCCGCTCGGCAGGACGAGCTGCCCGGACCACCTCCCCTGGCGGCTCCCCTCCGTACAAGTCCACCTCAATCATACCCGGGCCAGGATACTTAATTGTTTTCGGCGTTGTGTGTGTAAAGACTGGCTCTTGCTCTGTAATCGTTACCTGCAATGCAACCAAGCAAATGTCACTTTATTAACAGAGTTGTTTATATCTACGTATGTATAGGCTAGTAGATACTATCTCGGAGAACAAAATACAATATATGGTAATCATCACATACACCGAGTTGTTCTATATTAAAATTTAAGCTTAGCTCATAATAAAATAAAAAATAATGATGATAATGAAAATCAGGGACATGAAAATTAGAGTTTTATCGGTCACGGTCTCGGTTGGAACATTTTGGTTTCAAGGGGTCCGGGTCTCGGGCCTAATCTTCAAACATTACGGGTTTTCAGGGGTTTCAGGTTCCAGACTAGGTCTCGGTTTGGCATTTATAACAGCAAGTTACAATAACATGAATGTAATGTTAAAATATGACATGGCCAGTAGGAAATCGCTAAAGAATGAACAAATACCGTACCAACTGTCCCAAATATAAGACGACCTTTTTTTCCAAAATCCTGGAGCCAAAACACACCCTCAGCTTGTATTCGGACCGTGGCTTAAAATCGGCTGACAAAGACAAGTATGTTTTTAAAAATGCAAGAAATGAAAATACATGGAACCCAAAAATCCTTTTTCCTGGTTTTTGAGTAAGCCTCTTGGGGGATCGGCTTTTACGCAAAAAAAAAAGGAATGAAGGCTGGCCAGTTGAAATAAAATCTGTTCAAAATTTGGCCTTGAGATTATGGGGTGTACAAGAATCAACTCACAAGAATTACTGAATTGAAACAAGGAAAAAGAAAAATATATGTATGTACCTTGGTGGGTAGTATTTTGCAAAAGAAAAGCAATCACCATCAATCATCTGAAAGTTTACCTTTCAGACCTAAAAACAGAGTTGAATGTTGTTTTATTTATTGCCTTTCTTTAGTATGGCTACTTTTCTTTGGCTGTATAACGGTGGCTATCAAAGCATCCCAGAAAAACCAAAAAACAAAGAGGGTTATAATTTTTTTTTAAAACTGTTAATAACTGGGTTAAACTGCTGAAAACTTAACTGACACTAAACTGCCATTATATATATGGCAGTTA
>QKMV01002009.1:0-14274 GCA_003287335.1 Lednia tumana
TTTATTATTATTATTGATCTTATCGAATGTTAAAAACAGCTGAAAGCCTTTCGGTTCATTTATAAGAACTCGTTGTACGGTTGATTCGATTATATACGTTTGGCACAAATTCTACTAGATATAAAAATAATCAAATATGCTAGAGCGGAAAGCATTAAAAAGAAAACAGCCACTCTCAAAGATTACCATAATCTTATTTTGATTTTCAGGAGTTGGCTGCTCCGATATTTCTGCTTGGTGCTTCTGTGTTGGCGTACGATTTGTGCGAAGTGGATGCGAAAGAACTCGATATGAGTTAGAAAGAACTCGCTAACTCGCAACTGCGTTGCAAAGAAAAAAACTCGAACTTACTGAATTAATTGAGCTCTATAAGTCCATTAAATGCAGGTCAAAACAAAACTTGGAAACTGAGAAAACATAATTTGAAAGTTGCATCGTGATTGTCGGGAGCTGGAAAGGCGCAAGAAATGCTTGCTCCTAAAACACAATCCCGCTATTTTACATAACTATTATAATGCATTCTGCACAGGAAATATACTCTCGAAAACAGTTCCAGCATAACACTACACCAACTACTGCATAATACGCTCGACGATAACAAATTATCCTCTTAAAGGAGAATTATTGAGTGCTAGAAATGAAGAGGCGGAGTACCTATATCTCATTTCGCAATAATAAAAAACCTACACAGCGTTGTGCTCGCCCCATATTTTAAAGAATATTCCAAGATTGGTTATTGCGATGTAGTCGAACTTTTATTCCAGGGTCATGTTAGGTACACATGTTCTTCTCTTTCAACAAAAGCTCTTCCAACTACTTGCCTTGTCTTGTCGTACACGTTTGACTTTGTACCGTTTCTTTATCCCGGCACACTGCACGCCCCAAGAGTAAAGGAACAATGTTGAGCATTTGCATAATTGAAATTGCTAGTGAAGCAGAATACGGCACAACTGCGTATGATTCCCTGCTTATAGCATCACGAGCTGCTTCCCTTTATGTCGCAAGGTACAGCTTTCGTTAAACGCCAATAGACGAACAAAAGCTTCAACGATATAAGAACGATTCAGAATTTACCGAACAGACAATATATTCGCAAAAAAGAGTTGCCTTCCCACAGTAAAGAATGTGGTTTTTTTTTCCAGCTCATAGACAGGCATATTTATGTAAAAGATAATTTTAATAATGGCTTTGTTTTCGATTGGATGGACCTGCATTTGTTTACTCAGACTTGCGAGATTTAATCATCACAAATTAGTCACGTACAGCCTCGCAGCTAATACTTTCACAAAAAGGCCGAGTGATTGAAAACGAAATGAAAATTTCACATTTTCATTTCTCTGGGTTGTTTTTCTAATCGTAGGCGGGCACGCATATCTGTGTTTGTGACCATGCAGCGTTCCAGCCACCCCGCTCCTCCCCCCCAATCGTCCCTTCGGAAAGCGGAGCTACATTGTTGGGACGAAATGGAATGGCACTGGAATATATACATATATAGATAGGATGGGTTATTCTCCTCTTGTACTCGTAATGTGTAAATTATCGGCCTCTGGGAGAGCAATTACATCCAATCCCCTCACCCCCTACCCGCTGCCCACTGCCACCCCTCACCGTACCTCACACCCCAAAGCCACCCCAGTGAATGTCTCTCACCACAATCCGCATCTCCCACAGGGCTGTTCCGCAATTCGTAACATCATCGCACTTGCAGGATTTGACCCAAATTGTATGGTTTAACTTCGGGCTCTTTTCGGTTAGCCCTCGAGCTGGGCAAATGAACGTGAACCATTCGTCAAACCAAATGATTCAAATGATTGATAGCAGTACAATCATTGCCCTGTGTGGCGTGTGACTCGGTGCATTATGTCGGCAATATTGCGAGTGCATTTACACAAGAGTATATAGATGTTCGAATTGCGATGTAGTTTGTTTCTGATTTCTTAATATTTTCTTTTTTTTTCTTCGCAAATGTGCAGCCGGCGTCTGACGAACGCAAATCATAATCCATTTGTTCGAGACATGCACTCTGAAAAGTGCACACCACCTAAGGGTGGACGCTGCACAAGCCATATACGCGAGCGAAAATAGATTTCGTGTTTTGCTACACTAAAACTACTATTTCATGCCATAACTTAAAAATTATTTTAAGAGCGATTAATATTTTTAACGTCATATCTCATATATACGAAAGAAGAAACATTCACATCGCAATAAATCGTCCGCCTTTGTTGCTATTTTCTGAGCGATTTCGCCGTCGCTGATGGGAATCATTCGTCTGTGTTTTACTACTCTGTTTTATAGATTCCAGGGAAATTACAATGCCAACATTGTCGTCAATTTATAGCTCCGTAAAACGTTACAGTTTTCATAAAAATGTAAATAATTTAAATTTCGTGCATCACTGGCGGCAGCGGCGAGGAGGCAGAAGCGATAAATCTGAGACGACACAAACTTGGACCGCGTGTTTGATATCATTGGTCCAGGTGGGTTTTGTAAACACAGCGTAAACATCATGCAAGCAGCACCAAGTGACCTGTCTGTTGGGACTGGGAAAACAAGCTCAGGAAGCAGCAGAAGTAGCAAACAGAGCCAAGCCATGAATGATCGTTACGTTTGCCTTTGTTATTCATTTCCTAGACGCACCCCCAACCCCCCGCGCACTGTGCGTGGAATTTAGATGGTTTAAGAAAATGGTAATGGGGTAAGAGTTGTTTTATTTAAGTCTGTTCCACCGCACCAGAAAAAGACCTACTTTATAAATGTGTGTGTGTACGTATATAGGAAGAAAAGGGTAACAAATGTTTTGAATACTGAATTTTCAATGGAATGTGACTTTCCGGTGTTCACTTCATTTGTCCACGTTTCCGCGACGCAGAGCACGTTTTCCGGTTGGCTGAGCTCGAGCCAGGGTGGCAGGGCTCGCGGCAGGACCACGGCCGACCAGCTAGTTTCTTCGCCTTGCGGCCACCGGGGTTTGTCGGGGTTTTCCGGGGTTTTCCGGGTTTGCCTTGGAAAGGCGAGACTGCTTTACTACTGTCACGCCGTTCGGTAGGTATAGCTAAAAACAGACGCTTTCACTAGCATCAAAATTATTGTATTAGCTAGGCAAGAATGGACGCGGAGCTACAAGCTTCACTTTGCATGAGTTAACGGATGTGCAGAGAACAAAGAAGAGGCAACACAATTTCTCTGCGGAATTTCGAGAAAAGAAAACGTACCGTGTTTTGTTGGGTGGTTTATATGCCTTGACACCTTGGGTAACTTACATTTGTCATGCTTATCAGTTTGATAGGTGGTATTGTTACGATTTAAATTCGGCCCAGGGAATTCATTGGACGCATCTAGGGAGTGAGTGAAGTCATGGCCGATAACTAATGACATCTTCCACAGATGAGTGATAAAGATTGCAATGATTCTACATAACTAGCAAGCACGCCACATTGAACGAAGCAAACCCAAGCTGACATTCTGCGAGCTTAGGACGTGAAAACAATGTTCCTTATCTGCCACGTTTTGCCTACAACAGGGTAGGATTGCGTTTCAGCTAATTCTCATCGATCATTTATTATTTGCTTGGCAGCCGACATTGTTACCAATTTGGCATTCTAATTTGAGAACATCAATTTATGCAAAGTGCCAGAGCAGAATGGCTGAAACGTAGTAATTTGAAGGTTTGAAGGTGATGTTTGATAAAGGCTCTAAAGTGGTTTATTGCTTGAACATTGAAAGGCTGTAAGTCTCGTCTATGCATTGACTTTCATCACATGTTCTCAACTTGAGCTCGCTATTCATTGTCTAGTCTGTTGACAGCAGCTTGTTTTGAAACTGGGTAAGCAACGCTCTGCCGGAGAAGCTCCTGAGGGATGATGGGAGAGAGGGGGAGAGGATGCAGGATAGGAGAAGGCTCCGAGGGACGTGAAGAGAATAAGGAAACTGCCTCTCGTCGAGGGAAAACATTGGCAGGAGTCATGGACCAGAAAATTGCGAGGAATTATATAGCTAAGCCCATTTTGTAAAAGAAGCCACCGCGTGTTGTGCTTGGTCTCGGGTGTCAGATGATTATCACTTAACAGAGAAATGTTGTGCCATTCAATAATCCGGGCGAGCGGAACATAAAAATATTGAAATTCGCAAACTAATAACGAGTCTCAACCAATTGAGGGAGAACGTGTTGGAAATAATATGCTTTACGCTGGAACACATTGTTTATGAATACACGAGATTTGGGTCATATCGCTTTTGTTGTGAACAGTTTTCCGGCTGTGCTCGCTGATACTTAAGGGAGCCGTTTGCTAGTTGGAAAAGCACAGATTCATGAACATAATGGACGCGATGCAACCGTCTGGCGGCGATCATCCGCACTGATCTTTGTGCACCTTGTTGCTACTTTCCACTTGTGTTCTGTGCGGAAAGTATAATTCCCAAGTGATGTGCTGCGAGAGGATCACGTTCCTTCTGCATGCGGATGCGAACCGAAGCGAACTTAAAATCTGTGTAAAACGTAATAAAACTAGAGGGATATGCTTGTTATTCAGGAACAAAAAAACTGCGTCTAGCTGCTTACATAACTGGCAGTAATAAATAGAGAACATCCACTTCGATCGTAAAGTCTCGCTAAGGAGTAGTGTAGACTCGTTTTACGGCACGGGTTCACTCACATTGTCAAAGGGATACGTATCGTGTTTACTTTTCTGAAAGGAGGCCCTTACTGTTAACACAATGTTCTCTCACGTGATTGCTCGTCCAATTCGACGCAGCAAGAGAACCGTAACGATAAAACTACACCTCAATCCACCAAATATAATATGTAGGGCGAACATTCTAGACGATGAACAGAAATGAGCCAGACGTTTTGTGCGAAAAGCCCGCAAACACCTTTACACCCACAACCAGACTCATGAATAATTCTTGCTCTCAAGTGAGACAAAACTTACTGTGAAGCTAAGTGTTAAAGACAGCTTGCTTGTTTCCCAATCCCACTCTCTGAACTTAAGGCGGAACATTTATTTTAAGACACTTGGGTAGGTGCCTCCCCTACTCGTGTTTATGAAATGTCTCGCTGTGCACTGTTTGTTGTAACGTTCAGCATGGCGCAGTCGTGTAGCTCTAGGTTTGGCAGCAGTGAGGTTGCTTGTTGTGACAAAGCTACATTATACCCATTTATACCTACCCAGCCTCGACATACGAGCTAGACTTGCGGCTAACTAAATAAATACTATTTCCACTTGTTTTACAGCAAGCCACAAATTAAGTAATTCACGATGAACAAACTGAGATTAGTTTCAATTGTTTACAGGATTAAATAGATGGAATTACCCTGCAATAATAACCACCTAATAGTTGAGTGATATTGCTGGACCTTGAAACGGGGTCGTGAGTAACCCAAAACCAAATGGCACACCGCACAATCCATTATGATCTAATAATTAAGTGCTACCCGCCGCAGATAACTGGTAATAATTCTCTATTCAAGGGGACACCTCTACAAATCCCTTAAATCATTTATTAAACGTATTAATAACCTCTCGGTCGGCGGTCCCTGGTACGCGCTTAGTAACAACTTGTTTTCGTTGTTTATCACTGCGAAGATATTCATGCAAGCCATTCGATTGTGTCAAAAACAATTGAATCGTCGTGCTTCAAATTGTTCTCGTATTAAACGGGGTTGGATTCATCGCTTTCATTGTTCCAGACGTATACACACTTTTCCGGTTACAGAGGAGACAATGCGAGATTCATCTTTAGTTCAGCAACGCTCCGTGCATTGTGACGGCGGGAAATGCTAATACTTCCCGTTTCCTCTCGCATATATAATCGTAAATAGATGGCTCATTTTTTGACCAATTCCCTCAGACTTTGTGCTGATTAATAATGGCGCTGCGAACAACGGGTCCTATTGATTAATAACTTGACATGAATTCTATTGAGTTCGTGTTGCGCAAATGGTGGTCTCCAACCTTCATATTTGGAGGTTGCAAGATTTTGCACTACTCACCTTAATGAAGCTAACTCAAAGCAACGATGAGCATCATTATATAATATTATAAGACCCTTATTTAACAGGTATGCACATGAAATGTTTCAAAGACCGAGCAGGATCAAGTTTCTTGGGAAAGTGGTGTTTTGTAGTTTTCCCTGTTACGAGGCCAGAACCAACGAAATCACCAATTAGTAGCAATGCATCACACTCATTAAAATGCAGATGGCTGGTGTAAATACGAACGTTCACGTTTCATAATTAAACCTAAACATATAATGTAGAACTTCATTTATGAGTTCGATAGTGGCGTTAATTCACCAAGTTAAATCTCCCGAGAGTCAAGCACCAACTTTTTTTTCCCCGTATTTTTTCTTCTTTTTCGCTTCTTCACTCTAGTTATATCATAAGTTAGCGAAGTGAGGTGTAAGGAGATGAACTATAATCTCACTCGGAATCGGAAATTAAAATCGATTTGCGCCGCCGAATGCTAGGGGCGACGCGGCGCGACGCTTTTTGAGTGACGTCGTGACGCCAGGAAGTCGCCAAGAGGGCGCCAGCGTCGCGGAGAGATATGTGGGAATGACGGGTATATTGCAAAGAAGAACTTTCCGAATCGTTTTTCCCGGTGGGAGGAGAAACTGGAGGTGATGTTAGCATACACGAATTTTCACTTAGACCAAAACTTCTGATTATATTTTTCAAACAAAAAATGACACGGTTGATATAATAAAATGGATTCAGTGTGTATGAGATTTCATGTATTTATATCGTAGGTGACTTTTGTTTTTATCTGACAGGCGTAACAAGAATTCGTTTATCAACGGCAACTCTTTGGACAGTGCCACGCAGCAGAATAGACGCCTGTCCAAGAGTGGCTTTGTAGGAAACTTTGCAGATGACGATAAGATAAACATAGAAATCCGTGGGACCAGGTTGGTGTTTTCGTTGTTTGTGGTTACGAAGGGTGGTTAGCGACTTCAACGGTAGAAAAGTGGTAGGAAAAGAGGGGATTAGAGTGTCTTCAGTTTTTCCTGGCAGTGCAGAAGGCAAACATTAGGCGGTAGTATATCGAACGGCTTTGGCGACATTTCGAGTACTGGATGGCCAATTATTGTGGTAAATATTTCTCCGTCGAAGAGTTTCTCAAACATACTTAACAAATTTTGCTCGGAAAAGCGTAAGGAAAGGCTCGGGAAGGAAGAAAAGAAGAGAGGAAGGAAGGAAGGAGGAAGGAAGGAAGCCATTTTGATAAGTATGCACTTTGAAATGAAGGATATTTAGAAGTAGGCTTCTTGTTCGTATAATAAAATGCAAAGGCGAACTGCGATGTTTTGCGAAACTCCCCTGCAATGTGCGTCCCACACTCGCAAGAAACTCTTGGCATCACAGAACTTAGTTTATCCTCTTTCCGAATTAGCTAATTGAGTTTTAAATTCAGTGCAAACTCAGTGGAAAGGCAATCTTATAAATAACATCTCCCCTAGACGTATTCATACTGTGATTGGTTGTTGGCAAAACGCGAACTGCATTAAAGCATATTACTATATTAGATCGAAATGTTCAAGACAGTTCAAGGCCTACGAAGTGAAGTACCATTTTGTCACATATCCTGTTTTCTATAAATATAATTATGTTCTCGGGCTACATAACGTGTTTGTGCAACGTTACCAAGACGGAGCGAGTGATTCCCTTAATTAAATATGATCGAGCAACTAGTTGCGTCAACTCTTGACTTCGACAAGTTGAAACTTGTTCGTCTCCCGAGGGCGAGGAGCAAGATTGAGCTGTGCTCGTGTACGCAGGCATACCTGGTTTCTTCACACTGCACCCCGTAATTGGCAGCCACTATTAATCAGACTTCCTTTCTTGTTAATGAAAACAGCGCACATTAGCCAATTGCCATGAAATTGGCGCTAATTTTCGCATCCCGATTCCGTTATCGATCGATCAAACGCCTTCCGATAAATGGCAAGGACGTAGTGAAATGAACGAAATGTTGAATAATCTTATTGACAAGTATGGCTCCCTGCTGATCTTGCTTGCTATGAAGATAGATGATTCTAAATTGAAGTAGGGAGAGTAAAATATAAAGAGGGCAAGAGAGAGAGAGAGGCACGAAGAGAAATGGAGTGATAGAGAGAGAGAAGGGTGCTAAGGGGTGAGGTGAGATACACAAGTAGAAGGGATTTGTTCCAGAAGACTTTTAAATTACATTAGGAACAGCCAGGAGCATTCCCTAGCGCCGTGTTATACCGGGAACGGTGGAAGAGACGAGACGAAACGAGGGAAATGTGTTTTCCGCACGTACCCGAGTCCTGTATGTCACTGTAATGTTTAATCAGGATGATAACAACCCAGAGTCCATTTAGAACATTAGAGCTTACACTGATTTTCCAAATGCACGCTTCAGCGTACGGAAAATTAATAGTCAGCATGCCGAGCGCTGTGCATTATTTTCTATTACACTTGTGTTTACTCAATTCCGTAATAGAATTTTGGCTTTGATTATTATTGTTACAGTTTGAAAGCATGCAATCAGAATTCGTAGCGGTATCGTTTTTAAGAGCACTGCGTCGATTGAAGCGATTTCGCTAATAATCAAATTTTAGCATATATAACCGCTAATATAATCAATGAAACGTGGTAATATTCACAAAATTAGTATGGATACTGGGAAATAGGTAATCAATCGGCAATAAGGCTTAACATATGGTCTGGAATTTCGGAAGTATATTAATTTAATTGACTATGTCATGGCGTTTTTTTTTTCGAACATAGAATTTGCATTTCGTGCTTACCTTTTAATAACGATTTCGTGAAAACATAATCCATTATCAATGCGATGACATAAAAAAGTAATAAACACTTGCTAGACACCCGTGTTCACCGGAGCAAACGGTTTAATATCGTCGACACCAAATGCGCAATCGATCATCTCTACTGACTCGAGACTCAATATTGGCCACTTTCGTGGATCTTGTTCCGCAGTGTTTGACGACGACGCCGACGCCGACGACGCCGACGCCGCCGCCGACGACGACGACGACGATGACGGCCTTGGAAACCAGGGCAACAAGACTGTATAGCAAGCTTCAAATATGGCCGTTTAGGCCTTGGAAACCTTATAGTAACAAGACTGTATAGCAAGTTTTCAATATGGCCGTTTAGGCCTGGAAAATTTTATGGTAACAAGACTGTAAAGCAAGCTTCAAATATGGCCGTTTAAACCTTGGAAACCTTATAATAACAAGACTGTATAGCAAGCTTCAAACATGGCCGTTTAGGCCTTGGAAACCTAATGGTTACAAGACTGTATAGCAAGCTTCAAATAAGGCCGTTCAAACCTTGGAAACCTTATGGTAACACGACAGTAAAGAAAGCTTCTAATATAGCCGTGAAATTCCCAGCACAATACGGATTTTGAACATGATTTTTTATTCAATATTTATGCTCTGTCATAAATGTAAAGTATTTATCTTTATTCCTTTCTTTGTGAGATAAATTTCAACTGAACTATGACGAATTTAAAATTTGGATTCTTTTAGGAACACAAAAACGGCCAGCTACTATGTATACTGCTTGATGACGTCATGCATGATTGTTATTGGCCCCTTCTATTACCACCTGGTCAAAGCGGCCTTTGGATTGGTCAGATAGGTGTCAGAAACGCGTTCGTACTGCCTCATGACGTCACGGGCCGTATCCAGCGCATGTTGAACATTTGAACCATCATTACTTTACAGTAATATACATTGTCATTACAACCAGAAACCAACACAAAAAATAAAAATAAATCCACTTCCATGATGCAGACACAAAACCCTTTCCAATTAAAGTGGATAAAACGCAATTGACATTTGATGCAGAAACCCTATTACGTTTTCAAAGCTTGTTTCTCTTTATGTTTTTAGCTGTGGTTTGTAAAGACCACAGAAACAAGAACTCGTAAGCGTTTAAACTGCAAAGCTTAGCGGGATGATTCGGTAATCGTAAACTGAGCTCATAGGAAGTCTACTGTGACCTTGCATTAGAGGCTCTATAACGGTACGATACTTTCAGCGAATGGTTGGAAATTCCACGGATCGCGCTAACTAGACATGGTTGATCACAAACCGAAACGTTTGACTTTGAAATGTGTATTCAGTCCCACTTTAGTTCCTCAATTGCAATGTCTGGATAGTGACAGAGCCAGAAGATAAGTGCGAAGTCAAATATAATATTTAATGTCTTATCCTTTAGCAAAGCTACCGAACGGTTTGGCATGTTGGATACACCGGCTCTCGTGAGGTCACCGAAGTTAAGCAGCATTGCAGTGGACCAAAGGTTGGATGGGTGACCATTCATACAGAGGTCCATTTTCTGTTTGGGAGAGAGGCTGGTGGGTTTGAAGTTAGTGCGACAGCTTCACTCCCCTTGCAATCCACCTCTCGACAGCACGGATTAGTGGAGGAATCCCATGCTGGTCGAGTTGTACCGTCCTTCAGAAGGGACGTTAAGCGGTGGTCCCCTTGGTGCTTTTCGACAGGACGTGCCGGCATCGGATTTCCTCTCTTCTCTGTTAGGTTCATCATCACCCTCATTATCACCCTATCATTCACCGATGCCAATAGACCAGTGCCAGAGGACCATTTGGCAATGCAGTGCGTCGCTAACCTCCAATAACCATCAACTTTTTTGCAAAATCCTTGAAAATAACCACAGCTAATGATGACATTGAATGTTTATCTTGTTAAAATTATTTTACAGGCAGGTAATTTATTATACGTTGTAATCAGGGTTTAATTGAGTAAATATTGACAAAAATATGTTGTATACTTCACGTGAAATCGACCAGGTAGATGAAGATAGCAGAAAATGAAGATCGTTGCACGAGCTCAAGTACCTAAACCTAACAACGTTTAAAAAATTATGATCTGTCTAATAAATGAACCGATTTCACATTCGATGAAGCTCGATTTAACGAGTTTTTTAACCAGTTTGGCATGTTGGATACACCGATTCTCGTGAGATCACCGAACTTAAGCAACTTTGCGATGGACCAAAGGTTGGATGGGTGGCCATTTATACCGAGGTCCATTTCTGTTCGGGAGAGAGGTTGGAGGGTTTGAAGCTAGTGTACTAGCTCACTCACTCCCCTTGCTTTCCACCTCTCGACAGCACGGATTAGAGGAGGAATCCCATGCTTTAAGAGTTGTACCGTCCTTTGGAAGGGACGTTAAGCGGTGGTCCCCTTGGTGCTTTTCGATAGGAGTTGGCTACGTGCCGGCACCGGGTTTCCCTCTTCTCTGTTAGGTCAATCATCACCCTGATTATCACCCTGTCATTCACCGACGCCAATAGACCAGTGCCACAGGGCCAGTTGTCAATACAGTGCGCTGTGAAGCGCCAAATAATAATAATATAAATAATAAGGAGTCGAGCCGGTTCTCCGATTATAAAACGAACGAGACATGAATGAATTACGTCGGCGTAGTAGGGGGAAAGTCTGCTGGAGGAATAGCTCCCATAAGACGCACCCAGTTTCACATGAAAGGCACATGCAGCCTTGAAGGTAATAGCTGTATAAATAGCCCGCTCGCTACAACCAAAGGGTAGGATCTTACATACGCCGGATGCCAAGTAATGCTGAACCCGTGTGCTGAACCACGCGCTGAATGTGATAAATTGCTGTTCACGGGGGTGCGTTAAATTGCTATACAGAACCGCTATACACTGAGCGGATGATATTGTGATCGATGAGCTACTTCCGGATATCAGCCCGATTTAAACTATTTACAAAACACATAGGTGTGATATGACTTGGGTTTCATCTTTATGGTGTAAAAATACGAAAGTGATCGTATCGATATCTCACAGCGAACACGCGTTTTATGGCTTGTACATGCTATTTTTATAGCTAAACCACCCTAGTCTCGGGTCCCTATACTTTTCTTCACAGTTCACACACCGTGAAGACTACTAACGAAACATCAGATGACTACGTAAATGCTTATTTTGTCCTTTCTTTTGTAATCAAGTATATAAATTTCATGACTTAAATGCGTTTATTGAGTAAATACTGCATTAAAACATTTACTTCCGGACGCTGGTAAAGTTATTGTGAATATACTATAGGCAGACTATATGCACTGGCCATGGCGGGATATATTTAGGGAAGCCCCAAGGTGGCGGGCCTAAATTGTATAATTCATTTTTATAAAAGGTGCCGGGCCTGTTTTGAACCATGATCTCGTATTAAGTCGATCAAGTCACAAGGGGCGAGGAGCAAGGATATAGTTGCAGATCAAAACACTGGTCTACGATGACCTTTCAACGATTTTCAGGCCCTCTTCACTGAAAAGAATCAGTTCAAAAAATGGCTTTCGAAAATATTTAAATGCAGTTAATGGATCTGAGAAATTTTCCATCAACCAATAATGGATGACTGTTTGAAAATTAAATTACCTAGTATGTGTGGTATCTTGAGACAAATGTATAGCGTGCAGATAGTTTTTTGGGGAATGCTGAATTATTGTGCCAGCTTGTTAGATTTTGGGGCTTAAAAATGTAATGCTTCAATCCCGTGTAATAAATTATTTGTGGTGAAATTACTAATGGGTCCGCCGTTTTGCTCTGATTAATTGTTTCTTCAACCTAAACAGGACATTTTTTTAGATCGCAGCCTCCATTATTCTTTAGTTTCTATCAGACCAGACGAGAGCTTGCTAACTCAGCAAGGGATAATAAAATACAACATGGTCGTGAAATCACAACATGTCTAACAAATGTGAATGTGTCTTCTTTCCAATTCCCTCCGGCCTTCACACTCTAATTAATTAGTTCCTTCCTAGACTTTCCACTATCTTCTTCAATGTTACCAATGTAGACTCAAATAAAGATAAAAAATAAAAATAGAAAAACCACAACAAACTAAATTTCAAGTAGTAAACAATCTCGACCAAACAATAACACGGAATATCAGGTCATTTCTATTTGTATGATTTCTTCATATTTAGTGGTGCAGATGGCTTATGATTGATGGGATGTTTTAAAGGCACCAAAGTCCCTACATTAGTCAAGGTTCCGTAGTTATATACCTTCACAGGTACAACAATGCGAAAAATCTGGCAAGTGGCTGCTTATCAGATAGGAATACTTGTCCGGTCGTGTTATAGTAAACAACTGAAATATTCGAGATGCTCGAGTGACTACACCAGTACCACAAGTACACTTAATCTAGCAACAACGCTACAAATACATGTCGGTCACACTTATCGGCTACATATAAGTACTGATAACACTGACAGCAGCAAAAATAAGCTACTTTTCGTACCTTTTTTACCTGAAGGAGTCCGCTTCTGAAAGTGCTTCTCCAAAAATGCGAACAACATCATGTCGGTTCATCTAATGACATGCTAATCCATCCCATTAATCACGCAAAGTTCGCTGCAACATAATTAATTACGAATCCGAAGACAGTTATTTCTTTCCGACTCGCATTACTTTTCTAAGAATTTCAAATTTGCGCAAAAATTTGTACGAGAACGTAAAAAAACCATCTCTGACGATACATTTTTAGAGCCCCATTCAATTCTCACGTGTGCTACCGTAAAATCACGATGCAGTTTCTAAAAATACATCCTATTCTTCATAGACGCGATTGTAAATTGAAATACCGCCGTCAATCGTCTCAATCATTTCCAATGATGCAAATGAGATTACAACAGTTTACACCACTTGAGCCCCACACTGCCGACTCGATTGTGACACTTTCTAGACGTCGTTGCACTCACAGAAGCCCTACGAGTGACGAGGTCGCGAGCATCGACACTCGACAGCCCGCGCGCACTTTCGAGAAACGACTAACCGTGCGGCGAAAATGAAATGAAAATGTGATAACAGTACCGACCACGGTATATACATTGCGACAGTACGCCTGCGCAATAGTGGTGCAATCCCGCTCAACTTTGATGGGAATTTGAGCTGTATGCGAGCCCAGAAGTTTGCTTTGATGAGAAAGGGAAACAATGGGTACATAATTATTTCAAGCAGGTTTAATACAGGACTGCTTTGTTATCCCACAGTGACAACAGACGGTCAAATGCTATGATCAACGCGTTAATCAGAGTTTAAAAGGGAATGGTAGAAAAGAATGGTATATAATGGTGCAAAACTTTCGAGGGGTGAGTTCAATATATTTAACGGGGGGGAGGGGTGTCGTGCACACGTGAAAATTTTGCGGAAGGAGAACTCCGTTCACTTTCTCTCTCTCTCTCTCTCTCTCTCTCTCTCTCTCTCTCTCTCTCTCTCTCTCTCTC